>APFE031588391.1:0-14717 GCA_000404065.3 Pinus taeda
TTCAGAGTCAGATTTAATTTTTAGAAATAGTTTTCTTTATCAGAAGGATGGTCATTTGAAAACCGGATCCTAAATTTATGTAATCAAGTTAATTAGCTAGCAGTATTTAAACCCTTCTCAGGCATTTAGAGAAGGGTCCAGAGATTTGTCAAAAACTCGTCCTTAGAACATGCACTTTTGCACCCTCGGAGGTGGTTTTGATGAATGGATGGATCAAGGTTTATTAATGTTTACATTTGATATCTGCTACTGATGTTGCACTTCTGTACTCTTAGTAGATGTTAGAGCAAGGAGAGATAAATCATTGTTGCTTGAAGCTTATGAGTGGAACCAGTCATAAATGGTACTTTTATCTCTTGACTATTTTTTCTTATATTCTTGAAGTGATTTATAGTTTTCAGTTATTTATATGTCATTATATGAATGTGTGGGTTACCATTTGGCACTTCTGTACGGTGGATTCATATTGTTTATGTCTGACATATGAATAGCTTATTATGCGATATATTGTTCACAACAATTTTGCCTAACTTCTTATGCAAAGTGGTTTATCTTAAATGGTTTCTATTCATATGATAGCTGAATGATCTTTATTACTAGTTATTGTTCGAAATCTCTTTAGATCGCATAATAGAAGATATACACCCCGGGTTAGTGTAGATTAGATGTGTTGTTTCTCACTAAATTACAATAGCATAGAGTTAGTTTAAAGAATCTGAATTAGATTATCTTTAAAGTACTCTTAGATCAGCATTATTCAATTCTACACACACACACACACCCAAGATCAGGAAATTGTTCCCGTTATCCCCAGTTGGACCCGCTATACCAAACGGATAAGGAGTTGCCAACCAAGGTCCAGACCAGGTGGGTATCCCCCTTGTTGTCGACCCGATTTTAGGGGCTTCAACATATTTGGCGCTAGAAGGAGGGCCTAAACTATGAATGGCACCTAAATTGAAATCTAAATACCATTCTAAGAGTAAATCACCCTCATCAACTCCCCCGACTTCCTCAGTACGTTTAAATTCAGAATCAGAAGTCGGTGAAATATTAACCGCTGCTACATACCCTAATATTTCAGACCAATCTACCATTGAACCCCCTGAAGTTCAAACTCTTATTCACAAACTCTAGGGATTTTCTATTTTTACACTGGGGTCTGATAAATCTCAAAGCAGCGTGACTTCGTAGTACAATCCTGCTCATCCCCTAACCAGGTTAAAGAGCGAAACATTTGACATCCAGCCAACTGAATTCCCTCTTCCTACCAAGAAAAGAGCAAGGAAAACATCTCTGCACTCTGACAGTGAGACTCTTTCATCTACATCATCCATCTCAACCCCCTCACCGCGAAGTCAACTACCCACATCTTCATTCCGAACCACTCATCCACCTTCCACAACCCCTCTTCCACAATCGTCCAAGATCATAATATCTTCATCTTCACATCCTCAAGGATCATCCCCTACACTTGCAATTACTAGCAGCTAAAAAATGGCCCAATCTCCATGGAACAACCCTGGAGCAGTTTTAATGCCTCCACCCCTAAGCCAAATACCAGCCCATCCTAAGAAATGGCTACCCAAATTCAACCCAGAAGTAGGCATGCTAGCTGAAGAGCACATTAACAATTTCATGCTCTCTGTCAATCTCAACGGTGTTACCAACGAAGATGTTGTTGTCCGGCTTTTTCCCTATACAATGGAAGGGACAGCCGGGTCATGGTACTTTTCATTTCCTTCCAGGTCTATAACGAGCTGGGACATCTTTCAAAATCAATTTATCACCAAATTTGGTGATGACAGATCAACGGAAATGTTAATCAGTGACTTATCCAATCTTAAAGCCGAAGCTAGAGAACCCATCAAAGATTTCAATTTACGATTCAATAAGATCATCAACAAAATCCCCGCTGCTTCCCAACCTAGCGAAGAAGTATGGTGTGAATGGTATATCACAACCTTACCATCAAACTTACCAGTCATCGTAGATAGGGAAAACAAAACAACTTTAGTTGAAAACCTGACAGAGGCGATAGCAGTAGAGAAACGTGTTATAGCCTTGGAGAAAAGATCTGCGATAGAAGAATGCAAATCTAAAAAGATCACCTTCAAGGAAGATCCCAAGAAGAAACAGATGAAAGATCCTTTCGATTTAGAAGGGTTGCAGAAGGTATTAAAGACCATGTCCAATGAGATGATTAACATAAAAAAACAAGTGGTAGAAACTTCTTCAAAAAATCCCTACAGAACTTTTAAAAGAGGCCCTTCAATGGATGCAAAACCACCCAATGCTATCTCAAATGTTGAATCCGAAGAAGAGGAAGAAGAAGAGAGAACCACTGAAGGGTAGACCGATGATGAAGAAGTTGTGGAACTACAAGGAATGTGGGATTTCATCCTCCCAGAAGAAGAAGATCAAGAAGCATTTCCGGTTAGCACACGAAGCAAAAACCAACTTGATCCTCCCCAAACTACCCCTAAGCAAAAGGGCGTGAGCCCCACAGTAAAAGAAAAAGTTGCAACAAAGAAAACGACCGCTAAGGCGACTCAATCTAGCCCAGTCCAGCCAGATAAAACACCTTCATCAAGAACACTAATAGTGTCGGATGAAATGGACTACAATATTATTGAAGACATGAAAAATACTAGGGCTAATATCACTCTTTATGAATTGAGCAAATTGAAACATCAACAGAAGATAATGATGAAAGAATTACACGCAGTACCTACTACATCTTTGCCTACAGCTGTAGCTACCCACAACATGGGGAGACCCCCAATCAACACAGCCAATAAGATCGATCCAAATGACATCGCCTTGATTGGAGGAAGATCAAGGTCTCACACTCCCCCTTTCCTCCTCAACTATGAAATATTCAATAAAAACGTGCACAATTATTTGGTAGATTCTGGAGCTTCAACAAATATTTTACCCAGATCAATATGTGCCAAGTTAAACGTTCAACCACAAAAATCCACAGTGCGCATAGTTCAGCTTGATCGATCTCAAGTCAAAGTGATTGGTGAACTTAATCAAGTCACCATAAGATTGTCGTCTAACCCCAAGGTATGTCAGGTTATCGACATTCTAGTAGCTGATATCCCAGAATTCTACGGCTTAATTCTTAGCAGGGATTGGTTCGAAAAACTCCATGGATACTTTTCAACCGACTGGTCGCACATGTGGTTACCATACAATGGTAAACCAAATCAAATTAAGGTTGAACGAGAGTTACACCAGAAATACATAGTAACAGAATTAGAAGGGGAAAATGAAGCAATAGCATACAACAGTAACATCATAGGCAATTACTCGGTAGATTCTTTCCTTGACAATTTTAATGCTCATACATCACCCTACTTAGAAAATTCAGTTTTGTCCCAAGTCGAAAATTTTTCCCAAACTGATAATTCAAAGTGTGTTAATTTGGTAGAAGAACCTATAAATACATCTTTGTTTTGGAAATTATATTTTGATGGCTCTAAATCTAATGAAGGAGCAGGAGCAGGATGCGTTCTGATTAGTCCAGAAGGGAACAAGACAATGCTTACGTGCAGACTTCAATTCGATTGTACAAACAATACAACAGAATATGAGGCCTTGATGCAAGGCCTATAGAAAGAAATCGAGTTGAACGTCAAGTACCTTCAAGTCTTTGGAGACTCTGAGATTGTGGTCAAACAGATATGTAACACCATACATTGCCTATCAAGTCATTTGAAACACTATCAATATCTAGTACAGGATCTGACTGAGCATTTCATAGCATTCAATATTTTCTCAATCCCGAGAATTCAAAACGCAAGCGCAGACCTTTTAGCCAACGTAGCCTCTAGACTCATCCCCTCCGAACATTTTAGTCCAGATAGATTCTCGATAGAATTAATCTTTAGACCGTCCATCCCTGACAACATTACAAACTGGAGAGTATTCAATGACGATCCTGATATTATAAATTTCCTCACATTCGAAGGATCCTATTCCAATCAAATAATTGACGAAGACCACCACGATCGACAAATACAACAAAGTAGAACTGATAATGCCATACCCAAATCGGTGGTTAAGTTGGAAGACTTATACGATTTGAAAATTCTGTTTAAAAGGTCTACTAATTCTAAGCTCTACAGTTCAACTCTGAACTACGAATCAGTAAACCTGGGAACCGATGATAAACCACAAAACGTTAATCTAGGCCATGGCCTAGCCCCTGAGGAGAAACTAGCATATATTTGTCTGTTGAGACAATAAAAAAATGTTTTCGCCTGGAATTACGATGAGCTGAAGACATACGACACTTCCATTATCCAACATACTATCCCTATGATTGACAATGAAAAACCTGTCCAACAGAAACTCAGAAAAATCCACCCCAATCTAGAAAACCAAATAAAGACTGAGCTAAATAAGTTATTAAAAGCCAGAATAATTTTCCCCTTCAGACATTCCAAATGGGTCTCCAATATGGTACCCGTTAGAAAGAAAAGCGGAGATATTAGAATCTGCGTCGATTTTCAGAATCTAAACAAAGCCTGTCAAAAAGACAATTTTTACCTCCCTCCTATGGAGCAGATATTACAGGTACTAGCAGGCTCAGAACTAATGTCTTTTTTGGATGGATTTTTAGGATACAAGCAAGTGCTGGTACATCTCGACGATTAGTTAAAAACCACGTTCCGAACCAAATGGGGCACATACGCATATCGGAAGATGCCATTTGGTTTGATCAATGTCAGCGCTACATTCCAGAGAGCTATGGACATCGCATTCAAGGGTTTATTCAATAATTCCGTAGTGATTTATTTGGATGATATAACAGTATACTCCAAGAAGTGAAGCGACCATCTCAGAGACTTGAAACAAATCTTTCAACGATGTTTAAGGTATGGGATTTCACTTAACCCAAAGAAATCTTTTTTCGCATTAAGTGAAGGAAAACTTCTAGGATTCATAGTATCAAAATCTGGTATCACATTGGAAAATGGATTAGAATCAAAAGAAATTTCTGAAATATCCTACCTCATAATAAAAAGGCCATGCAATCTTTTCTTGGTCAAATCAATTTTGTGAAAAGATTTGTCCCAGATTTTTCAAGAATTGTTTCTCCTGCACAAACCATGATAAAAAAGAATTCAAATTTCAAATGGGGTCAAGATGAGCATGAAGCCTTCAATCTGATCAAACAAGCTATCATTAATGCTTCATCTTTAGCAACCCCAAATTTTTTAGAATCTTTTATCTTATACACATTTGCATCAGAAAAATCATATGCCGCGATTATAACTCAAGCGAATCAAGAGAAAGCGGAAGCTCCAATCGCATTTTTTAGCTCTAATTTACAAGGCGCTGAACTCAACTATTCAGACGTAGAGAAACAGGCATACACTGTTTTCAAAGCGATCAAATATTTCAGACTTTTCTTACTTAAAACCCATACCAAGGTCATAGTACCGTTTCCAGCGGTAAGAAATCTTTTAATACAGAAAGATGTGGGTGAAAAAAGAGCAAATTGGATCATTGCTTTGCAAGAATACGACCTTGAAATCAAACCAGTAAGCATTGTGAGAGGTTAAGGCTTCTGCAAAATGTTGGCTGGAGCATCGCAGATTCCTGAAGGCTCATCTGAGGAAGTAAAAACTTATTAGGTAAGCCTAAACGATATAGAATCATTATACGCTGACACGATTTATTATCTCAAAAACGGGTATGCTCCAGCACACCTGGATCACACCAAGAAAAGAGCCCTAAGATTAAAAGCTAAACAATATCAGCTCATAAATGATGTTCTGTTTAAAAGAAATTATGATTCTGTGCTTCTTAGGTGTCTTGAGAAAACTGAAGCCGAAAAGGTTTTGCAGGAACTCCATGATGGGCCCGCAAGCGGACACTATGCTGGAGATGCTACCACACATAAGATCTTACGTGCGGGGTATTATTGGCCCACACTGTTCAAAGACTCACACAGTTATGTGAGGAAATGCAAAATCTGCCAAACTACTGCAGGGAGACAAAGGAAACCATCCATGCCACTACAACCGGTAAACATTGATAAACCATTCAGTCAATGGGGCTTGGACATAATAGGTGAGATCGTTCCTCACTCTTCTAAGTAGCATAGGTACATCCTCATGGCAACTGATTATTTTACTAAATGGGTAGAAGCAGTTCCTCTCAAAACAGCTAATTCTGAAAACATCATTGAATTCATAGATCAATTTATAATCACTAGGTTTGGATTTCCGACGACTTTAATATTTGATAATGCTTCTTACTTTTATGGGAATGCAATGACTGATTTCGCACTTAAAAGAGGTTTCAAACTTAAATATTCGGTCAACTACTATCCGCAAGGAAATGGACTGGCTGAGTTAACAAATAAGAACCTAATCAGGATTATTAAAAGGACAGTTGACCAGAACTAGAAGAATTGGCACAAAACCTTGGTAAATGCTTTATGGGCAGATAGAATAACGAAGAAATCTTCAATCGGCACTTCTCCCTTTAACTTAGTTTATGGGAAGGAAGCGGTTCTTCCAACTCACTTAATGATTCCCTCCTTGTCTTTAGTACAATACATTGATGAAGTATCTACTTCCTCCTTACAATTGAGACAAATGGAAATAATTAAATTAGAAGAACAATGGGAACAAGCTAAGAAAGCCCATGCTCATCACCAAGCGCTAATAAAATCCTCTTTTGACTCGAGCATAATGACCAGAAAAAACTTTCAGATGGGAGATCTAGTTTTGAAATGGGATAAAGCTCATGAAGAGAAGGGAAAACATACAAAATTCCAGAAAATGTGGCTTGGTCCTTTTCAGATTGTAGAAGTCATAGGCCATCAAACGTTTGTGTTGCAGGATTAGCAGGTAGAAAGTTCTTTGCCTGTTAATGGGACAAATCCTGAGATATACTTCCATAGAGAACTTCCTAAATTTTTTGTAGGATATCTTTTTGTTTTTTCTTCTTTCTTATAAATAAAACCGTTTAGATGGTTAACTACAGGAGTTCACTTCAAATGGACACAAATCCTCTGTTAGATTTTGATTTTTCACTTGTACAAATAGTATAAATTTTCGAAAAATCTGATCTTTATTATTGACAGATAGAGTCCAACTTTAGCCTAGATATGATACTAGTTCCAACTTCAAATTTTTTTTATGAAAGCAACCTTTGGCAAAAACTTGTTTTATATCAGCACAATGAAAGGTATCGATAATAAAATGAGTATTCTCTGTAAAAATGCTATTTTTCAAACTCTATTATTATCGTCCAGAGCTTTCTTAAGGAAAAACAATGGTTTCCTCCCTGCTAAAGAAAATCACAGCATTTAGAGAAATAATCCGAGAAAACACTGTATCTCAAAGAATAAGAGGTCTCATCACGAGCCGGCTTATCATGATCACATATATTATAACTTGCTGACCTTGCCAACACTGTCCACCAAAACAGGGCAATGACTTAAGATTGTTGCAATCGAAAGACAAGGGGTCTCATCATGAGCTAGGTTGTTCAGCAAAAGTGTAAATCAAGTGAATGACTATGTCATAATTTGGCCACCAAACCAAGACATTGTTCTTTAGAGAATAAAAAAAAAAAAAAGTGTCAAAATGGGTTTTTTCTCTGAAAAAGTTGTAGATAGCCTTAAGCAGGATAAAGGATCATTGCTGGGTAACAGGTAACCCTGTCGAGGTTATGGATGCCTGCTGGTAGCAGAGGCTCTACCTACGGTAAATGAGCATATTTTAAAAGGGCCAGCATAACAGAGATGACCTCATTTTATCTTTAAAAGACCAAGTAATGGCTGGTGTAAATGCAAGGACTAAGCCTCAGGAAACGAACGATTGGAATACAGAAAGGTTGAAACAAAATATCATTGATAGGATAAGACATAATGTACTCTATCTATCCATAGCAAAGTTTAGATTTACGAAAATTTTTCTGTTTCGGAAGTTGAAATTCAATAGAAAATCAGAGATAACTGGTTCTTTCCAGTGAATCTCCATTGTTGTGGCCACCAACAACCCCCCTCTTTGTTTGATATTAGCAATAACACCAAGCAAATAGGAGACCCTTAATAAAAATTCAAACAAACATCTCTAGGAAATTTTTTGTTTTAAATCCTTAAAATGTTATCGCAACAAAGCAAGGAAACATTTCTTTTATGGGCATAACAAACCACGAAGAAACAATGCGAAATCCATTGCATCGCATTCACCATAAGTGCTCTTAAATGAAAAACTTAATAAATCTCCAACGGCCGATGTGCGACGTCGCATATCGCAGCATCGCGTAAAGTAGCTCACAATGACTAATATCTGCAATCTGCGATCTGTGATCTGCGATATTGCGATGCCACGATACTATAACACAAATCTACGATCTGCGATAAGCGCGAATTTTCCTCGGCGCAGTATTCAAGGAAAGCTGCCCATTAATAAAAATTACGCGCATGCCTTAAAAAAGGAAATTAATGATTGTACGAATGATTGCTTTTTTTTTCAAAGAGTCAGTTCGCTGTGAATGTCATAATTATGCACACATAAGATTTGAAGCTTTCATGTCAATCTTTATTACCATTACTCTTTTTCCTTTGCACAAGCTATAAAATAGGAAATAACATGAAGCAATATGCAGGAAACATCTAAGGAAAAGGGTAAAGCACCAATGCTCGGAGAATACAGAAGAAATCTCTTCAGAAACGGGTGCAGCATACGATAGAACTACAGATTCTAGAGTATCACTCAACAGATGCTAATGACCGATAGGTCATCTAAAGCTCAGAATCAAAGGCGCACAAAAGCAGCATGATTACAAAAAGACCTGAAACTTACACACCAGAAAAGCCTTACACGAAGAATGAAGGCAGTTTTCGATCTAGAGAATTGCTCAAAAAGTAAAGTCGTCTGACTCATCAAGTCATTCGCAAAGACAAAAACCGAAATAGCAAAAGCAGAACCAGTTTGAGGGAAATTTGAGTTATTACCAAGTATACACCCAGTCAGCGGGAGATTCTCTAAAATATCTTATAGTTTACCAGAAATTGGTGACAGCTCTTGTTACTTCTATTTTTATAGCACACACGAAAGGGGAAGGCAACCAACCGACTCTTCCCAGTTGAATGTTGCATGCTTACAGCACTAAGGAGCAAATACAGAAATAGTTCAGAGTCAGATTTAATTTTTAGAAATAGTTTGCTTTCAGAGGACGTGTCATTTGAAACCGATCCTAAATTTATGTAATCAAGTTAATTAAGCTAGCAGTATTTAAACCCCCATCTCAAGGCATTTAGAGTGAAGGGTCTGGAGATTTCCTAAAAGAAACTCGTCCTCAGACATGCACTCTTTGTGCCCTCGGGAGGTGGTTTTTTGATGAATGGGATGGATCAAGGTTTTGATTAATGTTTGGGCATTGATTATCTGCCTACTAATTTTGCACTTTGTACTTCCTTAGTAGATGTTAGAAGCAAGGAGAGATAAACCATTGTTGCTTGAAGCTTATGAGTGGAACCAGTCATAAATGGTACTTTTATCTCTTGACTATTTTTGCTTATATTCTTGAAGTGATTTATAGTTTTCAGTTATTTATATGTCATTGTATGAATGTGTGGGTTATCATTTGGCACTTTTGTACGGTGGAGTCATATTGTTTATGTCTGACATATGAATAACCTATTATGTGATATGTTGTTCACAACTGTTTTGCCTAACTTCTTATGCAAAGTGGTTCATCTTTAATAATTTCTATTCTTATGATAGCTGAATGATCTTTATTACCAGTTATCGTTCGAAATCTCCTTAGATCGCATAATAGAAGATATACACCCCGGGTTAGTGTAGATTAGATGTGTTGTTTCTTACTAGATTACAATAACACAGAGTTAGTTTTAAGAATCTGAATTAGATTAGCTTTAAAGTTCTCTTAGATCAACATTATTCAAACTCTACACACACACACATACCCCAAATCGGGAAACTGGTCCTGTTATCCCCAGTCAGACCCGCTATACCAAACAGATAAGGAGCTGCCAACCAAGGTCCAGACCGGGTGGGTATCCCCCTTGTTGTCGACCCGATTTTCGGGGCTTCAACAGTGTCCTACACCCCATAATTTCCTCTGTAACTCATTACCCAACGACGGGTTTTGATGGTGTATTAAAAGCTTTCAATTGGGGTTCATTTAATGGTGTTTCTTGGTGTATTACACGAGACCACCCAGTGGGTGCTGGCCCACATGGGCCGTGCAGGTTCAACCCTCGCCGACCTCACACTCCTTACATGTACATGGTTACAGTTGGTGGGGGTGTGGGCCGAGTCAACTAGGGGTGGCCCATGCCCACCCCTATCTAATAAATATACGCATATAATACATAAACAGATATATATATATAATATTAGTAATATATATAATATATAATATATATATATATAATATATATATATATAATATTTTTAATATATTGTGGTGAGGGTCGGCGCATGTCATGGCCTTGAGCCAACTCTTTTTTTAATAAATTTGTTAAGTTGGGGGCCTGATGGGGGCACAGCCTGCAACAAAAAATGTATAAATTGGTCTCACATGGGTGCGTGGGGGGGGGGTTTTCAAATCCCGCACCCCATTAATTATATATATATATATAATTTTTATTGTTTAAAAAAAAAACAAATACCATAAAAAATTGAATTTTGACCGTAGGAGACAAACTAACTAGGCCAAAAATTCGCCCAGAATCTGGCCCAGGTTGGCCGAAATCTGATGGCTGTGTTTTGTCCAAATTGTGGCCTGCTTAAGCTTGCCTAGTCAGCAAAAGTCAACCGAACTTTGACTGCTTCTAACTTTCGAATACGGACTCGGTTTGATGAAATATTCACATCACCACGATCAGGATGATGTGATCTTTGCTCTGGTCCTGGTCTGAAATCATTCTGATCAATTTGATTTTTGAGCATTCATAAGTCCTATTTGTCTTATGTGTGTCGCTAGAGCCACCTGGATCAATCCTCCCCACTGAGGAGCTTTTGGTCCTCCAAAATCATGAAAAAAATTTGCAACGTTTTTGTACCTTATCTACATTACAAGTATCCCGAAAGGCCTCACTTCCATCTCCATCACCTTTGTTCTTCGGTGCTTTAAGCAATGAGCTGATACCTGCCACCTTTGCAACTTGTAGTACATTGTTTTTCAATTTACATGCTTGACTTTCTTGACCAACTAATGACCCAAGCGTCCCACACTTGCCACGAGTTTATAACACATACTCGGTGGTCAATTTTACTTCAAGATGGACGCAACACTCCAACTACCAAAACAAGGCCAACATATCACTGTTGCTTTAACAAGTGATGGAAAACTCATCATCACTGCAACACATGATTTAAAAACATAAGGCCATACACTATTGTTTTGACAAGTGATGGAAACACAACATCACTTTCACAGTTTATCATGCAACACAAACTAAGACCAGACATTATTGTTTCCTTAAGTGATGGGAAACACAACATCAATTTTACATTTTAAAATGGAACAAATGATTTACAAAAGTATGAACACGAAACGCTAACATATCTAGAAACTATTTTTCACTTATCAAGGTGAATGGGTCGCCTCCTTTTGGTGGTTTTGCTTGTCGAACAATTGTTTCACCTAGTTCATGCACCGACACTTTGTCTTTAAGGTGCTACTCTGGATGGAGCCTCCAACAAGTGTATCTTTGATGGCCACTTCTATCGCAATGACTACAATAGGTTTTCTTCCTCAAAATATGCTTAACATGTTTCTTTACTTGCTATTGAGGGGATTTTTCACACCTCATCCTTTTGTGTGCTATCATTCTTTTCCAACACTTAGAAAATGTGTGGTTATATAATCCGCAAAAGGTACATGTTTTTCGATGTCGTGTTCTTCGTTCATCACTAACAACATGATCATAATCGAAATGAACATTCACATGTCGAAAGTTGTTATACCTTTCCTTGCTATCTCTGGTGTAAGTATGGCGATGAGAGCTTGCCTCAGCTCTCTCCCTCCAACGGGCACTATCGTGGGATGATGGGGATGTTTCCCCATCATTCTCTTTCCTCAATGATTTCGACAATATTTCAGATGACTCTGACACCTTCGAGCATTCTCCTTTGGTGTATCTTACGCCTGAAAATTGAGGTCTTTGCACAACCTCCAATGGTTGAGTTATGCCTTGGTTATTACCACCAAGTTCTTTCTCTTCCTTGTGCCTCGTCCTGGTAAGGAACCTCATGTTTGTCCCTGTAATTGGGATCTCCAAATATCCAATAGAAATCTACCATGTGAAGACAAAACCGAAAGGAAATCAACATCTTTTACCTCCTCTGTCAATTTGGAGAGAACTAATGAGGGCTGCTCATCATTTGTTTTTGGTGGTTCGCTAACTGTTGTGGTGCATTCCCCAACTTCCTTTTTGACATACCCAAATCCTGTTCGACATGGTAATTCCTCTACTTTGATGGGGTTGACAATGACTTGGCCATTAACGCCCAAGCCTCTTCCTTCATACCCCATTCTCTTCAACAGTTTGGAGCCAATCCCTGTGGTATGATTTTCAAAAACAAAGAAATCATCATCGAGAAACATACATGAATTCAGAGAGTTACATTTTACCTCACATGGGTCACGTTGCAACTTTTCCAAGGCCTTGTCCTTAACTTGCAGCTGTCGTAGCAAACTCTACTATTCCTCCTTCTCTTCATGTAGAGGCATCTTCAATTCGTCGTTCTTTGTTTGAAAACTCTGCTTGTTGTGCTTCATTTCTTCCAGGGCCTCTTCCATGGCTTGAAACTGAAGCTGCAATCACTCCTTTTCTTTTGTCTCTTTCTGTAGAGTTTCATACATTATTTCCACTCTTTTGGAAATTTTGAGCATGGTCTCGTACATCGCTTTTTCATCCTCTGTTACTGCACATTCCATTGTTCATGCTGCAATTCATATCAACGCAAAGACTGTTCTAATATCACTTGATCCAGGTCTGGGTGTGACAAAGGACCCTTCTAAGACCTTTTACTTTTGTGATGTGTTAAATTGCATTTTTAAAAGAGCATAAATGAATAAGTGTACATGTTGTAAAGAAGAGGAACATGACAATCATCAGTAACATAAAAACATAAGCCGCTGATAGCAGATTTCGTCTAGGAGGGACTACGTCTCTAGGCCCTGATGTCAAGATGGTGTAGGCAGCTACATTAAGTGTTGTCAATAGTGATGATGTACATAGAGGTGATGTCACTGTCATACAAGGAAAATTCCCTCATGCAGGAGTGGCTCCAAGAGATGTTCCACTACAGGAACTCTCAGTAAAAATGACTCCTATCAGTATGACATAAACTCATGCATGATGATGATCCTGCCAACATATGACAAAGGAATCTTAAAACACAACATGATGAATCATGACAAAAAGTACATCACATAGACGATTTTGCATCACATCAAGCAGGAATCATGAAAACAAGTAATAAACAAAATCCCTCATTAACATGAAAAAGGGATCTATGCAGAACAATGTAGAGAAAAAGAAGTACATGAACACACTACATATACCTCACAACTAGGGGCCATCTGAAGAAGCGGATGTAAAACTGTTGAAGTTGTTCATGCCATCGATCTCACAAAATCGAATCGCATGGAAATGGATGCTCGCACATGAATGCTAACACCTACACTCCATTTAGAAAAGTGGTTGAAAAATAGAATAAGCAAATGAAAAACCTGAACACACCATCATATTTGTGGCATCGATTAGTGCAAAATCGACTGTCAAATTTTTGAATTCTGAGAAATTGAGAATCTGGGGCTCAAGGAATCTTTTAGATTCCCCCTAGATTCCTCAAAGATTTTGCCCCATGAGTGGGATGGAAATCAACTCAAAAGGTGAATCTTCCCTTGCCTTTGCAATCCCTGCGGAAAGCCGTGAAAAAACGACTATAAACTTGTCTATATTCCGACATGGAGAAAAATTACCTCGGGAAAATTTCAAGGATCATAGTTCTACTCCCTATTTCTGCAATAGTCACAGTTCCACCTACATCGATTTGCATGCATTCTCTTGGTTCCTCCTCCATCTCCCCACATTGTGCAAATGAAAGTTCATTTAAGGTTTGGAGGGCGGATTACCCAATGAAATGGTTGGGCGGAATGGTTAAGTCAAGTGATTTGTTGAGGAGGGTTCGAGTGGTCAAACCTTGCCCCTCCTATTCTTAATGCATTATGGTTTGTTTAACCGATATGGGGGTGGGTATTCCAGTCTAAAGGCTTGCACCCCATAACTCCCTCCATAAATCATTACCCATCGACGCATTTTGATGGCGTATTAAAAGTTGTTCGTTGGGGTTCATTTAATGGTGGTTTGTTGGCGTATTACATGAGGTCCCTCGGTGGGGGCCGGCCCACGTGGGCCGAGCGAGTTCAATCTCGCTAGCCTCACAATCCTTACATGCACATGGTTACAGTTGGTGGGGGTGTGGGCCAGGTCCACTGGAGGTGGCCCATGCAGACCCTTATAAATATGTGTTTAATACAATGTGGTGAGGGCTCGGCAGGGTGAGGGCCGCCGAGCCACTTATTTATTTTTAATAAATTTTGTTAACGTTTGGGGGCTGATGGGGGTCACAGCCTATTGGCCCAAAAAAATGTAATATAATTTGGGGTCCCGGTGGGGGTGGCGGGGGTCATGGTCCGCC
>APFE031588400.1:0-10740 GCA_000404065.3 Pinus taeda
CATTTTGGGTAAAAGGTGAAACAAAGATTATTACTCTTATATATATATATATATAGTGAAAATATTATTACTCCAAATTGAAAACTGAATTGAGTAAATTGTCTACAATAACTTGGATTAAGAAGTTATTTCATTTTCTGGACAACAAAACTGATTTTCTTTTAATTGGATGTACATGTACATATATCTATCAAGAAACAGTTATGAGAGGGGGAAACCCTAACTGTTTTCCCTATCCTCCATATGAAGATGGAAGAAAAGACCCGGGGGCTGTTGAGGAACAGGCAGGGAAAAGGAAACAAGAGGATAGCAAAAAAAAAAAAGAAAAAGAGGAAATGAAGTGCTAAGTCTGGTGAAGACCAGATAGCACCAGCACAGAAAGTGCATAAAATTTGCTGAGGCAGAGGCCTAGCAGAGAGCTTGGGGGGAGATTAGTCTGTAAGACTAGTCTCAAGGTTGGGTGGAAAACAAGCAACACGAGACAATCATCTTCAAGTCGGAGAAGGTCTGGAAGCCACGGTGTTAGTACAGGTATGTACTGCCACAACTGTGTAAATGGTTGATCACTGATATTTTTTCCGTACCAGTTAACATTAATTAAACATGGAAACTGCTGGTAATAACCCCAGCGTATAAGTAGGAAAAAACAGGTCAATCTCAATCGAGAGAAGAGCACTGTTAACAAGTTGATAAACATTAAAACTTGCAATAGCATTTAACTAAAAATCAGAGTGCTGGCTATCTTAGTCTCTTGCATATTTAGTATTCTTTGTTTACAAAAAAATACGTAAGGGAGTAGCTGAATAACTCGGGTTAAGGGTAAATCCGAGCAGAGTAACACCTGAAGGAATCTGCGGTATATTAATGCCATAATAAATTATTTCTGTAACATTTTATTCACTGGTAGAAGAACCTGTAATTGTGCACATATAAAATGAGAGGTGGGGTATCATATACCCTCGAAAGAAGAGCTGTAACAGTCAATGAAATGTCAAAAGAAGCTGTAAGCAAATAATGGAACTGAATAGCGAACATTTTCAATACTGGGTGCTAACCTGCTTCTACACACAGACCATATTATAGGTACTGGAAATGCAAATGTAACCCTCGACTGAACAGTACAGTAACATAATTAAAAAGAAACAATTATAAACAATGATATCCCTACATTCATATACACATGCACCCGGAATTCGAGTCTACAATTGCTGTATGATGGAAAGACCACCATCATGTAGATGCGGGGCCACATCTGAGATTGCAACTCAGAAGAATATGGTTTCCCACGAATACTTCCGGGGTTAATCGAGTATCAAGAAACCCGTGGGTATGGAACCGAAATTCGATAGTTTACAGTAAAACAAAAAAAAAAAACAAAACCCTACCCATGTAAGGCAGGGATCTCTGATAGCGAATCAGTGGCGTAATGCCACCCAGAGTTAACAAGTAAACTACAACCATGACGCTCAATTAAACATGAAAGTATAGAATAAGGCATATATATCTGGATAAAACATCTGTAATAGAATAAAGCATATAAATCTGGCAGAACATCTGTAAAGACAAACAGTATGAAGCTAAATAGCTTTAAGCCGAGAAGCAGAAGTTCCAATAACCATAAGCACGATCTTTAAACTAAGCAGGTCAACCTCATATGCCAAATCAAGATGAATTTCGCAAGATAAAAGAGAACATCTGAATATATCAATACAGAAGTAAAATATTCTTATTAAACAAACTATTCGGACAGGCCGAAACCCTGAAAATAGTTCTTAAAGTTCTGGAAGGCCGAAAGCATGAAAACAGTTCTTAAAACTTCTGGAAGGTCGAGACCCAAAAGTATAATGTCTATTAACCAGTACATGAACAAGAAAACCCGCTCTCGGGGTCGCCAAAATACAGTTAGGCTTTAATAGAATCGAAACCCCCTTAACGGGAAATTTTTAAACAAAAAAAAAAACAATAATCCTGGAATGAGTAAAATGGCGAATGCCACAGTATCATCTGTAGATGGCATCATGGCCAGAACTCTAAAATAGACTCACACCCATGAAGAATACAAAATCACCTGACAGAAAGAAGAGGGATATCAAATTAATACCCATTGTTTTAAACATTAAAATTAACCTACAGGTGTAGCTCTTACCTTGCAAAAGTCGCCGGTGGTGCCCAACTGTAGTATCTCAAGGCTGAGCCGAGTCATGAACCTGTTCGCCATTCCGCACGGTTAAATTGGTTGCAGACCGCACCTCATAACAAGGAATACAAGAATATACTCATTTACAGGAAAAGCAGAATCGAATAGAGGATTAAACCTTCAGAAAGATAAACGTTATGAGCGTAAAAACATTCGACAACATTCATATCAAACCAGAGTGCAAGTCTTGCAGCAGAAGCGGAATTACCTGAACGGCAGTCAAGATAGGAGAAGGCGCGCGCAGCAGAACCTCTCGGATCAACTCCTCCGAAGAATGAACCTCAGAAACCCTGATGTGGGGTTTGTAAGGCGAGATAGCCAAGGTAACCTCGGTCGATGGCGGGATTGAATCCCCATCGTCGATCTCTGTCCTCATCCTGAAGAGCCGAACAACTATCCACACATTCAATACACTGCATCCTCACGATCTACAACCAGGCTCGTTGAATCGGCAGCGTCCAGGCGGGACACTTGTCCTCAAATCAGACCATGAATATTTAATAGTGAAAACCGCCGTGCACTGTTCAATCAGATGGGTTGATATCATAAACTTCGGTTGGTAAATATTAGTTACAGTGTAAAGTCGTCGAATGCCAATCACCATAGTTATGTGTTGGCAACATCACCATAGTTTTAAACATTGGCAAATACCCTTCAATCGATAAATAAAATTTTTATTTGTACTGTGGTAATGTTATTATTTTTACTGTTAGGATATAGGGTATGACATGTGGTATCAGAGCCCAGTTACAAAACTGAGGCCTCTGGGTAAGGTATAATTATTATTGTTTTGTTGTCTCTCTCTTATTAGTATTTTGATGTTGATAGTACAGGAACAAAAAAAAAAAAAAATTCAAGAACTTACAGGATGAGGAGAGCCGACAGTACAACTCAAAGACCTGTGGCAGGACCAGGAGTACCTGGATTTGAGAATAACCCGGAGCTATGGGTTCAGCTTGGGGGGGAGACCAGAACTACAAACCAAGCCATCCTAGAAACCGTACAGGAACTTAAAAATGAAATGGCAAGGTTGCGAGAAGACAATGCTAGACTGACAATGGAACAGGAAAGGATACTGAAAAGTCTATCTGAACGACAGAATCAAATACCAGTTCATCCTAGTATGGAGCAGCAGAGATTGTCGGAGGAACAAAATCACCTTGTGCCCTATGAAGGTTCAGAGGAGCAGGAAGAGCGTTCTGACAATATGAATGAGCAGCAATCTTCGAAAAAACAAAGGGTGGAATTGCAAGGGGAATTTCGGAAAATCAAACCCCCGCATTTTGATGGAGAACAGGAGGAAGCCGCTGAGGCATGGCTGATTAATATGAACAAATACTTTCAACTCTATGAATATAATCACAATCTTAAAGCCAGATTGGCTATTTTTCAGCTGCAGGGGAAGGCCACCTTATGGTGGGAAGAAGTGAAGATAGTCAAAGGGGTCACTGAACAGACCATCACCTGGGACAATTTCCAAAGGTACTTTAAGGAGAGATATCTAACAGAACGGTTCTATGATGAGAAGGCAAGGGAATTCCACGATCTACGTTTGGGGCAGCAGACTATGGATGAGTTCATCACCCGTTTCACTTCTCTGCTCCGTTACGTCCCCTATATAAGAGAAGAAAAGGCAAAGGTACAGAGATTTGTAAGCAGCTTACCACCTTACATGCGAGAAAGGATTGAATTTGACAATCCCAAGTCAATGGATGAAGTTATTCGAAAAGCTAGAATTTGTTACCAACAAGGCAGACAAAAAGGAGAAGCAGCCGGCAAGAAATGGAATGAAAGGAAGGGCTTTAAGTCAATTGGGAACAGTAAAGGAAATCACAGCAGTGGAAGTAAATGGAATAGCAAAGGACTGAGCAGCAGAATTCCAGATAGAACCGCCTCCAAATTTAGGCCGAACAGTGAATCCAAAGGCAGCGGACAGCAAGTACGATTAGACAATGAGGGAACCACTAGACCCCCAGTGTAGTGCTGGGGTTGTGGGGGACCCCACTACATTAAAAACTGTCCGCAGCGGAAAGGAGCGGAACAGCTATCCCAGATTCATGAAGCCTCAACAGTTGGTGAAGTGGGACGCAGCTTGCCGAGGATTAATGCAGCATTGGAAGACCGTCAGGCGGAGGATCAGCCGACCATGGTCGAGTTCGAAGGTAATATCTCAAACCTTACTGTATCTGTTTTAATTGACCCTGGGGCTACACTGAGTTATGTAAGTCCAAAAGTAGTAGAACGCTGTAAATTACAGCCCACTAAGTTTAAAAGTCCCTGGCTGGTGCAATTAGCCACAGGGGCCAAAAGGCGAGTGGTATCTAAGATAAAGGACTGTTCCTTTACCATAGCTGGACAGCCAGTAACGGCAGACCTAAATATACTTCCTCTTGGCTCCTATGATATCCTCATTGGCATGGACTGGCTAGAAAAGCACTGGTCATTAGTGGACTGTAAGACCAAGGTGATCTACTTTAAAGACTCCCTGGGAAATAAAAAGGAAATGCAGGGAATTAAACGACCCATACAAGTACGGCCTATAACAGCAAATCAACTGGTAAAATGTGTGCGGAAAGGATGCCAGATCTATGCCATCCAGGTGGGTTATCCAGATTCCAAAGATAAAGCAGCCATCTTGAATAATATCCCTGTAATTCAAGAATTCACAGATGTGTTTCCGGAAGAAATCCTGGGTTGCCCCCAAAAAGGAACATAGATTTCACCATTGAGTTGGTCCCAGGGGCAGCACCGGTATCTCGGGCACCATATAGAATGAGTGTACCTGAATTGACCGAATTAAAAATGCAGTTGCAAGAACTTTTGGACAAAAATTATATACGTCCGAGTGTGTCCCCGTGGGGAGCCCCAGTGCTGTTTGTTAAGAAGAAAGATGGAACCTTCCGAATGTGCATTGACTATCGTCAGTTAAATAAGTTAACCATTAAGAATAAATATCCTTTACCCCGGATCGACGAGCTATTCGATCAAGTGAAGGGTGCAACGGTGTTCTCTAAAATTGATTTGCGATCTGGTTATCATCAAATCCGAATTAAGGACGAGGATATCGCTAAAACGGCCTTTAGACCAGATATGGTCACTATGAGTTCGTGGTTCTGCCATTTGGACTTACCAATGCCCCCGCAACGTTCATGTGTTTAATGAACAGTATTTTCCATCAATATTTAGACAGATTTGTGCTGATATTCATTGATGACATATTAGTGTATTCTCGCACCATGGAAGAACACCAGGAACATCTGAGAAAAGTGCTGCAGACTCTCCGGGAACATCAACTATATGCAAAATTTAGTAAATGCGATTTCTTCAAAGAAGAAATTCAATATTTGGGTCATGTGATTACTAAGGAGGGAATTGCGGTAGATCCAGAAAAGATAAAGGCCATAATGGATTGGCCTGTACCAAAGGCTGTGGCAGATATTCGATCTTTTATGGGTTTGGCTGGTTACTATAGAAGGTTTGTAGAAGGATTCTCTAAGGTTGCATTTCCCATCACCTCATTACAGAAAAAGGGAAAAACATTCCATTGGACCCCAAAGTGCCAGCAAAGTTTCGAACAATTGAAGCATTTGCTTACCACGGCCCCTATTTTGAGAATAGCTGATCCTGATAAGGATTATGTGGTATGTACGGACGCAAGCAAAGAAGGAGTAGGTGGAGTTTTAATGCAAGAAGGCAAAGTAGTCGCCTACGAGTCTCGGAAATTAAAAGAACATGAGCAGAAATATTCTGCTTATGATTTGGAGTTGACCGCTGTCATCCATGCCTTAAAAATGTGGAGACACTATCTTGTGGGCAAGAAATTTTTACTGCTCACTGATCATCATAGCCTGACCAACTATTTCAGTCAGCCCACCTTAAACGCTCGACAAGCACGATGGGTGGATTTTCTGAGTGGTTTTGATTTTGAAATCAAACATTTGCAAGGGAAGGAGAACCGGGTAGCAGATGCCTTAAGCCGGAAGGTACAACATTTGTATGAGGTTTCTGTTAGTAATTGGAAGAGCCCCATTTTGGAAATGGTCAAAGAAGCTTCAAGGTAAGATGTCAACTACCAGCAATTAAAACTACAGTTACAACAACCTGCTGACTTGGCAAGCTCATCAGATTATGAGTTAGATGAGTCGGGTATGATATATTTCAAACAAAGACTATATGTACCCAATTAGGAAGGAGTTAAAAATCTCATCATGGACGAGTTTTATGCCAGCCATTATGCGGGGCATCCAGGATATCAGAAAATGATTACTGCCATCCGGAAGGAGTATTTCTGGCCAGGAATGAAGAAGAACATTGTCGAGTATTTAGCTCGATGCTTGGAATGCCAGCAGATTAAAGCAGAACACCAGCACCCAGCAGGATTACTACAACCCCTGCCGATTCCAGAATGGAAATGGGAAACCATCTCCATGGACTTTATTACGAGATTACCTAGGACAAAAAAGAACAACGATTCTATTATGGTAGTAGTGGATAAACTGAGTAAAGCTACACACTTTATACCAGTACAGTCTACATTCAAAGCCACTCAAATTGCTCATGTTTTTATGAAAAACGTGTTTAAACTTCATGGGCTTCCAAAGACAATAATTTATGATCGTGATGTGAAATTCACATCAGCCTTTTGGAGGACGTTATTCGCTGATTTAGGAACCCAACTGAATTTTAGTACAGCATATCACCCTCAGACCGATGGGCAAACTGAGCGAGTAAATCAGGTGGTAGAAGATATGTTGCGGGCTTATGTGATGCAACAACCCACATTATGGGAAGAATATCTACATTTAGTAGAATTTGCATATAATAATGGATATCACACCTCCACCCAAATGAGCCCCTTTGAGGTTATGTACGGTCGCAAGTGCCGCACACCCTCTAGTTGGGGAGGACCCGAGGATAAGCTCAGCTTGGGACCTGAGATGCTCAAAGAAATGGAAGAAATGGTAAAAAGGGTGCGTGGAAATTTGAAGGCTGCTGAAGATAGACAGAAAAACTTTGCTGATCGGAAAAGAAGATTTAAGGAATACCAGGTCGGTGATCACGTGTACATCAGAATTCAAACAAAAAGAAGTACCTTACAATGGAGTGGATGTGCCAAATTGGCACCCCGATTCTGTGGACCTTTCCACATCCTGGCTAGGATTGATCCAGTAGCGTATCAGCTCGCTTTGCCAAGCCACATCCGAGTCCACAACGTATTTCATGTCTCAGTACTCAAGAAATATGTTTATGATCCCAAGCATGTGATTCAATGGCGGGACATTCAGGTAGTAATTGTTGCTGCAATGGCTGTTAAAATGTTATGGAAGGAAAAACTAACTTTAGAATTGTGTGATGCAGGTCGAACCGGAAGGAGAGGTTCTGGTCGAACCTCTGAATATCCTCGACCGGAGAGAAGTGCAGCTACGGAAACGAGTCATTTCCCAAGTTAAGATCCAGTGGCGACACTACGGGCCTAAGGAGGCCACTTGGGAGGATGAAGAATTAATGAAAAGGATGTATCCAGCTTTGTTCATGGTTGAAGGCCACCGGGACGGTGTCCAATCTCAGGGGGAGGAGATGTAATGACCTGGATAACTAAGTGAATAAATTAATTGTTTTACCATTTTGGGTAAAAGGTGAAACAAAGATTATTACTCTTATATATATATATAGTGAAAATATTATTACTCCAAATTGAAAACTGAATTGAGTAAATTGTCTATAATAACTCGGATTAAGAAGTTATTTCATTTTCTGGACAGCAAAACTGATTTTCTTTTAATTGGATGTACATGTACATATATCTATCAAGAAACAGTTATGAGAGGGGGAAACCCTAACTGTTTTCCCTATCCTCCATATGAAGATGGAAGAAAAGACCCGGGGGCTGTTGAGGAACAGGCAGGGAAAAGGAAACAAGAGGATAGAAAAAAAAGAAAAGAAAAAGAGGAAATGAAGTGCTAAGTCTGGTGAAGACCAGATAGCACCAGCACAGAAAGTGCATAAAATTTGCTGAGGCAGAGGCCTAGCAGAGAGCTTGGGGGGAGATTAGTCTGTAAGACTAGTCTCAAGGTTGGGTGGAAAACAAGCAACACGAGACAATCATCTTCAAGTCGGAGAAGGTCTGGAAGCCACGGTGTTAGTACAGGTATGTACTGCCACAACTGTGTAAATGGTTGATCACTGATATTTTTTCCGTACCAGTTAACATTAATTAAACATGGAAACTGCTGGTAATAACCCCAGCGTATAAGTAGGAAAAAACAGGTCAATCTCAATCGAGAGAAGAGCACTGTTAACAAGTTGATAAACATTAAAACTTGCAATAGCATTTAACTAAAAATCAGAGTGCTGGCTATCTTAGTCTCTTGCATATTTAGTATTCTTTGTTTACAAAAAAATACGTAAGGGAGTAGCTGAATAACTCGGGTTAAGGGTAAATCCGAGCAGAGTAACACCTGAAGGAATCTGCGGTATATTAATGCCATAATAAATTATTTCTGTAACATTTTATTCACTGGTAGAAGAACCTGTAATTGTGCACATATAAAATGAGAGGTGGGGTATCATATACCCTCGAAAGAAGAGCTGTAACAGTCAATGAAATGTCAAAAGAAGCTGTAAGCAAATAATGGAACTGAATAGCGAACATTTTCAATACTGGGTGCTAACCTGCTTCTACACACAGACCATATTATAGGTACTGGAAATGCAAATGTAACCCTCGACTGAACAGTACAGTAACATAATTAAAAAGAAACAATTATAAACAATGATATCCCTACATTCATATACACATGCACCCGGAATTCGAGTCTACAATTGCTGTATGATGGAAAGACCACCATCATGTAGATGCGGGGCCACATCTGAGATTGCAACTCAGAAGAATATGGTTTCCCACGAATACTTCCGGGGTTAATCGAGTATCAAGAAACCCGTGGGTATGGAACCGAAATTCGATAGTTTACAGTAAAACAAAAAAAAAAAACAAAACCCTACCCATGTAAGGCAGGGATCTCTGATAGCGAATCAGTGGCGTAATGCCACCCAGAGTTAACAAGTAAACTACAACCATGACGCTCAATTAAACATGAAAGTATAGAATAAGGCATATATATCTGGATAAAACATCTGTAATAGAATAAAGCATATAAATCTGGCAGAACATCTGTAAAGACAAACAGTATGAAGCTAAATAGCTTTAAGCCGAGAAGCAGAAGTTCCAATAACCATAAGCACGATCTTTAAACTAAGCAGGTCAACCTCATATGCCAAATCAAGATGAATTTCGCAAGATAAAAGAGAACATCTGAATATATCAATACAGAAGTAAAATATTCTTATTAAACAAACTATTCGGACAGGCCGAAACCCTGAAAATAGTTCTTAAAGTTCTGGAAGGCCGAAAGCATGAAAACAGTTCTTAAAACTTCTGGAAGGTCGAGACCCAAAAGTATAATGTCTATTAACCAGTACATGAACAAGAAAACCCGCTCTCGGGGTCGCCAAAATACAGTTAGGCTTTAATAGAATCGAAACCCCCTTAACGGGAAATTTTTAAACAAAAAAAAAAACAATAATCCTGGAATGAGTAAAATGGCGAATGCCACAGTATCATCTGTAGATGGCATCATGGCCAGAACTCTAAAATAGACTCACACCCATGAAGAATACAAAATCACCTGACAGAAAGAAGAGGGATATCAAATTAATACCCATTGTTTTAAACATTAAAATTAACCTACAGGTGTAGCTCTTACCTTGCAAAAGTCGCCGGTGGTGCCCAACTGTAGTATCTCAAGGCTGAGCCGAGTCATGAACCTGTTCGCCATTCCGCACGGTTAAATTGGTTGCAGACCGCACCTCATAACAAGGAATACAAGAATATACTCATTTACAGGAAAAGCAGAATCGAATAGAGGATTAAACCTTCAGAAAGATAAACGTTATGAGCGTAAAAACATTCGACAACATTCATATCAAACCAGAGTGCAAGTCTTGCAGCAGAAGCGGAATTACCTGAACGGCAGTCAAGATAGGAGAAGGCGCGCGCAGCAGAACCTCTCGGATCAACTCCTCCGAAGAATGAACCTCAGAAACCCTGATGTGGGGTTTGTAAGGCGAGATAGCCAAGGTAACCTCGGTCGATGGCGGGATTGAATCCCCATCGTCGATCTCTGTCCTCATCCTGAAGAGCCGAACAACTATCCACACATTCAATACACTGCATCCTCACGATCTACAACCAGGCTCGTTGAATCGGCAGCGTCCAGGCGGGACACTTGTCCTCAAATCAGACCATGAATATTTAATAGTGAAAACCGCCGTGCACTGTTCAATCAGATGGGTTGATATCATAAACTTCGGTTGGTAAATATTAGTTACAGTGTAAAGTCGTCGAATGCCAATCACCATAGTTATGTGTTGGCAACATCACCATAGTTTTAAACATTGGCAAATACCCTTCAATCGATAAATAAAATTTTTATTTGTACTGTGGTAATGTTATTATTTTTACTGTTAGGATATAGGGTATGACA
>APFE031588401.1:15498-28175 GCA_000404065.3 Pinus taeda
TTTCTTTAGATATAAATATATATGAAGTTGATATCAACATAAATTAGTTAACATACATTTTCAAATAATTTATTTAAATTCTCTACTAAAATATTTTTTAAATTATAAGGTTTATACAACATACTCACACTTTTTTTAGTTCTAATTATTTATCTTTTCTTACATGCATATTAGTTTTTGGCTTTTTTTAGTATAACTGGTATTACTTTTTTATTTAAAGAATATTGTATTTCTTTAAGAGGAACAAGCCTCAATTCCACATTTAGTGAGGACGAAATCACACAACAACCTATAAAATGTCTATATTTTTATTTAGAGAATATTATATTTTTTAAGAGGAACAAGCGTGAATTCCACATTAAGCAACGACAAAATGACACCTCACCCTATAACATGCCTCTTTTGACATAATAAAAAATAATTGAAAAATTATATTATTTTGTAAAAATAAATAAAAAATTTAATAATTAAAATATTATTATTTAGTAAAAAAAAAAAATAAATAATTATATTTCATATAACTTAATATTTTTGTAAAATAATTTTTAATTTTTTGCTAAATTAAATATTATTAAACATATTGATTTTAATAAGAGTAATTTAAGCTACGAGGAATATTAATTCCAAAATCTAAAACTATTTTATTGTAAGAATAAATAGTCCAACAAAATATAAGAATAAATAGTAAAAAGCAAAATTGTAAGAATAAGTAGCGAAATAAATTAGAAGTAAATTTATTTATTTTTAATTATCTGAAACTTATATTTCAAATTCCAATATTGTATGCATTGCCAATGCTTTGATTTTATCTCAATGATTATGACTAAATAAATATAGTGATAATAGGGTAGGTGAGTGGCAGTTGTGCTATCTGCTGCACCATCCGAAAGACTTACATAACGAAAATTATGGCGTAAGTCAATAAAAACGTCACACTCGATTACGTCGGACAAAGAAATTACGAGGGAAGAAGTCTTTACCTCATTTTGATATGTAGTATAGTAATAATATTTTGCATAACCACATTGATGCAGGGTTGACAATATTTTATTGTTCGAACGTTTACGTTTTCACTTTTTTCTTTTCCATAGGGTTGGACAATTTTTTTCCCTAATGGATTTCCTAATTTCATTTATGCAATAACATTGGATTAATTCTTCCTAAAACATATAAAACATATAAACTTTTAATAATTGAAATTTTTTTATTAATGTGTAAAATATATGATATTTTAATAATTAAAATTGTATTATTAGTTTAATAACAGTTTTTTTTTATAGGTATTTGGTAAGCCAAGCTTGTGTCTTTCCACGACAGTGGTTTACTTTTGAATGTTGGTAAAATAGGTTCTGAGATTTTTGGTTTTCAGTATGGGAGGGGTTTGGTCTTTTTTCATGGCCTAAGTTACGCCAGGCACAAAGGGACCTTGTGTTCTAGTTCCAAAACTCTTTAATCTTGTGGGTGGAAGCCTACATCAGAGGGAGGCAGGGGTTTCGATTAAGGCAAACTATCCATCTATATTGGATGATGAAGAATATCTTGGTGAAAGCTTTGGCACATATTCCTTTTGGCTCGACCTAGTCTTCTCATAAGCTCCTAGATTATAGCAAAGATCTACAGCATATCCAATTTCAGCTCGAAAGGCAGAATGGCTACCTTAACCAGTTTGAATAACATATCCCGTGTATCCCGTACTCTGAGCTTCAAGGCTCCAATGCTAAGGATCTTGCTCTTCTTGATTCAACTGATGATGAATAGTTGGATGTTTACTGTTTAGTTTTATATGCAATAGTCTTATATTTTGTAAGCTTATGTTTATAGTTATCTAGAATCTATGAAGTTTCAGGACATAAAGGTTTATCTAGCCTGGATAGAAAGAATCATACTATTTTGTTTTTGGATGGCTTATCACATTGTTAGGTGGCCAACAGATTTGGTTTCCCTCTGGGCAAGTTGAGGCCACCTAACCACATAGTTTATGGATGTAACCTGCCTATTTTTTGAATGATAATGAAAAGAAAGGTCCTACCGAGCTTACAAAAAAAAAGTGGCCTTTTTTTTTTCTTTTTTTCCTTATATGATTTATGATCCTCGAATATTAGTGACCCCTATAGTCACAAAATAATTGTATCAAGAAGATTCACTGGAAATTATCACTTCCAGTCAACTAAACCCAGACTCTAATATTGAGAGTTTCGATATAATTGAACTAATGACTCTCAATAACAAAGGTGCTTTAACTATGGGGAGTTGACCAATTGAACTAACTCTTGAGACTATAAAAAACTATACATTAAAAAGGATATTAATCTTATTTTTACAACTATATATTTTATTAAATAATAATATTTTAATAAATTAATTTTTATTTATTTTTGATATCATACTAAGATTTTTTTTTTTAGTCATAGTTTTACATTTATGCTAAAATTTTACATCGTTGTTTAAAGCTTGTCAAAATTGTTGGCCTCACTCTTACCATATTTATTGGCTAGTAGATAAATACCAAAAAGGATTTCAAAATGTCATAAGAAACTAACTGACCATAAATGAAAATAAACATACAACAAGAAGACTTGTAAGATGATAATACAACCCAAAACCATTATGGATTAGTGGAATTTACCGTAGCAGGATTTTATGGTTCAGAACCAAACAATGGTGGAGGCGTGAATTCACAATGCATGTGTTTCTCCATGTGGGCCATTCTGTCTTCATAGTGGTCACTTTTTTCCTGAATGCCCCATTGTCCTTATTGCAAGAAAACCAACCTATCTTGCATATGCTACTAGTTTCTTTGGAGATCATTCATTAAATAGATATAACACATTCTTATCATCACGATGGTCTCTACTAAGTTGTTCCACAAGCATAGTGAGATAAGCAAGTTGTTTGCCAATGTTTTCTTGATTAATGTAAAGCTCGTGAATGCCTAAAGGATTAGCTAGGTTTGGATCTACATCCTCTCTCGGGCTAGGATCCTCCAAGTTGTGTCTGCCATACTTCCTTCACTCTCCATCCCCTCGCCCAACTCAACCAAAGTGGCATGGCATTGTGAATTATACATAGGAGTAATAAATCCTAGGGGCAACAAGACTGCAAGTGTGCCAAATAGACCAAGCTCTTCTAACCAACCAATGCATAGGACCACACTTGGAGAGCGATAAACACCCAATGTCATTGTCCCAATAAGAACAAGATAAATCAGCATGTTCATCCCACCATAAGTGGAGTATATAACCCCTTGGACGACAACCTAAGCACAAAAGATGATCCAACAAAAAGAAGGTTGGTTGTCTCTTGCCTAGGAAACCACCGAGAGCCACAACTAGAATGATGAGACACTAGAAACCATAGTAAAACCAAAAGCCGCAATATACCTAGAATGACAAGAAAATAGCCCTAACCTTGAATTGAACTAACTATGGTTAATTCCACCCAAATTCAGAGAATGAACTGTAATTGGATAATTACCAAAACTGCAAGGGTGGCTTGGAGAGAAAGATGAATGGATTTGTTCTCTCATGTGACACCCCCAATACCAGAAATGTAGACCCTAATTTCCTAGACAACACTTAAAACTATTAGACACACATCTTTTACAAATAAGGGCTAAAAAACCCCAGTGCCCAAATTGAAAATAAGGACAACAACTAAACGGAATTGAGCAAGGTGACTACTGAAAAATACCTTATTAATGGTCTCAAAATGTATAAAAGAGCTCATTCAGTAAATAATTGTACAAGAGCACCCTGCAAACTCTAGATAACTGACTTCTAGTTGTAAATGTAAGTGTGGAGGAGCACTAATGTTGGGATCCCAATTGATTTGTCACAGGCATGGCCTAGTATCACCTCTCGCGCTCTAGATAGTCAAGGATGGCTCTCGGATACCCACACACTAGCAATTCAATTTCACCTTGTCCTCTTGACTCACTCTCCAGTATGTAGAAATTGACCAAAAATGAAAATACCAACATTCTAAATTAGTTGCATGGAGATCAAGTCGAGGACCCTGCCACCCTGCAAGACATAGACCCACATTCCACTCCACCACCTCCATCAACCAGGAGGAACACTTAATCATTGTCGTATGATTTTTATTAACATCACACGCAAGCCTACATGGTGGAGGTGTGCCACACCACCCCACCTTAACAACCAAAAGAGTTGGTGGGCTAGCCGACACCTTCCTGGAACCCCCTTACACCATTCATTCACCCCATTAGGAAGATATCACATTAATATTAGCCACACTTGTTGGTTTGAAACACATTGGCCAAAAATTACTCTTATGTGATTTCTACCGAAAAACTTTACTTAATTTATTATGGAACACAAAAAATTGAATACAAAGAAAAAAAGATTAAATATTATTAAACAAATATATAATTTTACTAAAAATAAATTTAACCTATAAAAAATATTTTTTAATATTATCTAGTTTAAAATAATCTATTTTAATATAAAATTAATTTAAAATTATTATAATTTGGTAAAGAGTTTAAAACTTATCTTCTTAAAAAAAAAAATCCAAAATCTAAAACTATTTTATGAAAATAAAACTTAACCTTAATAGAATCCGATAAAAATTTATTTATTTATTATTATTTTTTTTTAATATTATCTAATTTAAAATAATCTATTTTAATATGTCCACATGGGGTAGCTCAAGTGGCAAGGGCCGTGGAAATGAAGTCTCACCGAACCGGAAGTCTTGGGTTCAAATCTTGGGCTACGCTTCCCCTGTAGAGAGGTACATAATGGACATGTAAATCGGAGAGTCCCACCCCAACTTACAAAAAAAAAATAATAACTTATCTTCTTAAAAAAAAATAATCCAAAATCTAAAACTATTTTACGAAAATAAAACTTAACCTTAATAAAATCCGATAATAATAAATAATTACTATTATCAGTAACCATTAATAACTCAATTATATTAAAAAGTTATAATATAATAATGAATAATTACTATCATCAATAACAATTAAAACTAAATTATATTTTTTTTAACCAAATAAAAAATAGAATTTTTCCCACGACTTAATAATGTTGTGCGTTTTATTCCATTAGAGTGACAATGTGCATGCCAATCACATAAACAATATTTCGTTACAAAATCCTAATAAATGAGAAACATACTCCGTTTCACCAAAATCCAGAAGCTTTTTATAAATTTCTCCTTTAATTTTATCGAGAAATTTATGAGGACAGTAATTTATGGTTGTTAGTTACAAATGCAAGTTGACTCATTTCTATTATTTAAAGAAAACCATGTTACCTGGAAAAACTCGCTAGACTTATTACCATTATTCAAAGAAAACAACGTTACTTGAAATAACTTGCTTGTGATCGGTAAAAGAGCAGGCTTTCGCTCTTGCGAGAAACCTCTAGACCTTGAGCCATTAACTTATTTCCTTATGTCCAAAAAAAACAAAATCTTAGACAAACAAAAACAATTTTAAAATATACTGCGAACCATATTTTTAACTCTTATTAAAATAAAGTAATAAAATTTTATTAAAATTGTGAATTTTTTGTTTTTATTTAAAATGTATTTATTATGTTTTCTCTTAAATTTATGCAAACCTAATTTTAAACAAATTCAACAACCAACTCTACATATATATAAACTACACTTTACCATCTTATAGATATTGTGGACAAGTTTTGGAATACGGTACCGTAATTTATATCTGAAAATTTTAACACCCAACTCTTTGCATATAAATTTATTTTTCCAAAAACCAAACTTAATTTTAAACAAATTCAACAACTAACTTTATATATATAAATCACACTTTACCATCCTATAGATATTGTCAACCAACCAACCATCTTGTAGATATTGTCGACAAGTTTTGGAATACCGTACCGTAATTTATATCAAAAAATTTAGTACCCAAATCTTTGCATTGACTCTCGAGCCTCATAATTGGAAGGAACTTTGTATGTGTTGTCATGTTTTAATTAAATCACTTCTTGCACAGATGGCTATGATGGTGATATCATAGCTTTGCTTGCCAACACTCATAATGTGAATGTTAATAACAACACTCCAGAAGCAACCAACACTCCAAGCAGCCCACACAAATTCAGCAGGGCGAGATGAGATGATGTTAACGATGTTATAAAGTTTTTGGAAAATAAAATTGGTTTGTATTAGGATATTTAAATATTTAGAAGTAAGTTAAGTTTGATTTCAATTTTAATTTGGATCACTCTAGTCTGTTTATTAGGTAAAAATGTGTTTATTTAATACAAGGTCAATATATCTTCTATATAGATGATCTTACTACTTGATTCTTGTTTAACATTCGATTGGTTTATGATTACTATTTAAAGAGCATGGAGGGTCATGGTTGATAATAGATTGTAAGAACTCTTTATTTAAAGAGCATGGAGGGTCATGGTTGATAATAGATTGTAAGAACTCTTTATTCAAAGAGCATGAAGGGTCGTGATTGATGATCAAATGTGAGAACTCTTTCGTTGGGGCCATGGAATACTCGCATTGTGATCTCTAATTTGGTTGTGTGAATGGTTACTGAAGTTTTTCCATCTTGTGTGGAATATCTTATTTATCCAAGCAATTAGAAAGCCTAAACAAATTATAAACTCAAGTCGTTGATGAAAAACCCAGTATTGATCAGAGGCAACGCAGATTAGCTACATATGGGATTTTTTGTTAAAGAGATTAAATATTTCATTGTTGAAGGAGAAGAGTCACCTCACCACCTTAGCCCAACATACTTCGAAAAGTTCGTACCGCCTCATCTTGTTAAAATCTAAAGGGACATCCACTGCCACAACTCATTGAATTTTGAAAAGTCAAATTTAATTGTTTAATTTGATTAACCGACTTAATTTTTTTGTATAGATATGGATGATTGTGTTGGAAAAAATACTGAGAGGGGGGTGAATCAGTATTATTAAGTCAACTATTTTTCAATTCAACCACAGATTTGTATACGCTACTTTAGTTAGAGAAACTAGCGTATATACGCAACTTCAGTTAAGGAAAATTATGTATAACTCACAGACTTGTAATTTAATTATTCTTCAGGTGTTAATCTTAAATCAGCGATTCAGAACCATATAGACATCAACCAGGAATAGAAACATAGTGCAAACAGTCACACATAAGAACACAAGATATAAGGTGGAAACCCAATGTGGGTGAAAACCACATGCTGCAATATGTCTCTATCTTCTTTCTATTAGAAACTTCTTTTTACAATGATTCTGTACTGGTGCAGTCCTTTACCAGTACGCAGGCTACAACCCTCTCTCTCGTTCTCCAGCTTCTCGTGGAAGGGAGCTACAAGCCCTTTTAGCTCTTGTACTAGCAGTGGTACCAGTACGCAGGCTGCTACCTGCAGAAGGCTTCAACCTTCTCTTTCTTCCAGGGACCACGTTTCATAAATTTTCAGACTGGATCCATGAACATCAAACAAACATCAAGTATATGTGCATCAACCAATCTCCTTTCCACAAACACTACTGAATCAACCAAGAACTTCTCAGAATGCTGTAACGAGAAAACAATACCTGTAACCAGACACGAATGCTGAACCCAGAACATTGGAATACTACACAGAAGTAGCTAAAACATATTTCAAGAAACGTACGCTACTTCACTATGTATAAACCTATGTACATATGAACCTGTACCAAAGTCAACCTGTGTATACGCTTTCCTCAGTTGCTCAACCAGCGCGTATACGCGCCTATGCCACCGAACCTACGTACAGATCTATGCAAGGCAATTTCTCTCTTTTCAAGTTTCAAACATCAATTATACCTAGTTTATCAGATTTAGAGATCTAATCATGCGCCAAATATAACAAATCAAAAACCATACAATGATACTACCATTCAAGCCTTAAGGTCTTGATTCATCAATAGAACTTATCCATCTTTTAGCACTCAGGTTCTTCCTTGGATCAGATTCAGCAATGCATCATAAACCAATCACAGTGTTCCCAATCTTGCTCTTCTTCAGATATTCAATACTTGATTCGATACAATTGCCAAATGATCTCCTTCCCTTTTATAGTCTAGGCCTTACTCAAACCATGGTCCAAAACCATTAAGAACCAATACCAGGAACCCAATACCTGGGTTCAAGACCTTGGATGCAATACCACGGACCAAAACCATAGGTTCCAATACGTCGAACTAAATACCATGAACCAAACATAATTTTTCCCATATGTACGTGTTTTTCTTTGCATGAAAGTGTGTGCATGCATACATGCTTTTTGATTGGTGATACCGCATGTATACGCGACTTTGCTGAGAGGAACCTGCGTATACCTTATTTTCTTCCATTCTGATTGCCTGAATTGTGATCTGCCACCTGAGAACGTTGCCATCAAGGACAACACCTGTGCCATAGTGCCAAACTTGTGGCATAATGCCAACAATCTCCCCCTTTGGACTTGATGGCAACCTTCCAATATTCAAAGTCATTCTCCCCCTTTGACATCAAGGGCAAAGGCTTATGCTCCCCCTGAGTTATTGTTCTATTGTGTTGTCCAAACTCCCCCTAACTGTAGGCAAGGTCTGCAAGAAGATGTTCTACAAAAGAAACATGACTTTATACATTGTAAATGACCTTCCTACCACCAAAGACTCATACATACATCCATTTCCCAACCAAGTGGGGATTGACTCATCTACCTAACCAAGTGGGGATACACTAAGATAAAATAAGAACATTACATCATTCATGCCAGGGATTGTGGGGAAACCAAGAAGGGCCATTACATGACCTTGATAAGAAAAGAAATACATGACATAGAGACTAAACAACTGTCATCAGCAGCATCTATCAATCACCATTCAAACCAACAACCATGCTCTCCCTTTGCACCTGTTCCATCAAAACAACTATGAAAGAGAACTAAGATCTTCTAAGATAATGCCAACAATGCATTATTTAGAAGAATATATGCTCCCCCTGAACTTGTGCCAGATGGTCTCTGTCAGACCCATATCAGACTCTTTTCATCCTGAGTCTTGGCCCACTGCTTGTCTTCAAACGAACATATATGCGACTGTACCCACAGAAACCGGTGTATGTATGCGGATCCTTCTCATGAAACTCACATACAACCAATTTTCTCTGAACCAGACAAGATTCAGCAACAAGATGATGCATCAACTACCCCCAGCTTCTATTTGAGGTATTCAAATGTCTCCATAGGCAGTGGTTTGGTGAGTATATCAGCAACTTGTTCCTTAGAGGGAACATACTCCAATTTAACCTTTTGTTCAAGCACTTGTTCCCGGAGAAAATGATACTTGATAGGTATGTGCTTAGTCTTTGAATGCATGACATGATTCTTTGAAATACTGATTGCACTTGTATTATCACAAAGTATAGAGATAGCTGGAGTACAAGTAATTTGCATGTCTTGCAATGTTTGCATCATCCAAAGGAGTTGTGTGCAGCAAGATGAAATAGCTACATATTCTACTTCAACTGTAGATAGAGCAATTGAACTATGTTTCTCGCTAAACCAAGATATTGATCTAGGCCCCATAAAGAATGCACCACCACTAGTGTTTTTTCTGTCATCCATGCTTCCTGCCCAATCTGCATCTGTATATGCATGAAGTGTGAGATCTGTACCTCTAGGATACCATAGGCCATAGTTTTGAGTTCCTTGAAGATACTTGAAAATTCTCTTTACTACTTTTAGATGAGTTTCTTTTCGGTTTGCCTGAAACCTTCCAACTCTTCCCACTGCATGCATAATGTCTGATCAGGTACCTATTAGATAGAGCAGACTACCAATCATGGATCTATAGGTTGGTTGATGAACTGTTGTTGATTCATCATTTGCACTAAGACTGCATCCTGTTACCATAGGGGTACGTACTGGCTTCGAATCCTCCATCCCATATTTCTTCAAGATCTGCTTGAGATACTTGGTTTGTGATAGAAAAATGTCGTCTTTGTTTTGTTGGACTTGCAAACAAAGAAAATATGTGAGCTCACCAAGCAGGGACATTTCAAATTCTTTTTGCATCACCAAGGCAAAGTTTTGACTCATGTCTTCCTCATTGCTACCAAAAATGATATCATCAACATATACAACAAGTATTAACAACTTATCATTGTCAATTTTTACATATAGATTGCTATCTATTGATCCTTTTACAAAACCTTGTTGATGGAGATACTTATCCAACCGATAGTACCAAGCCCTTAGGGCCTGTTTAACACCATAGAGAGAATTTTTGAGTCTGGATACAAGTTTTGGATCATTTCCAAGGATAAACCCATCTGGTTTCTCAATGTATACTTCTTCATCCAAGTCTCCATTCAGAAAGGAAAATTTTATGTCCATCTGAAATATTTTGAACTTCTGAAAGCTAGAGAGAGTAAGGAACATTCTTATATCCTCAAGTCTGGCAACTGATGCAAAAGTTTCTTCAAATTCTATGCCTTCTTGTTGCGCATACCCTTTACAAACAAGTCTTGCCTTGTTTCTCACCACATTTCCTTTTTCATTTAGCTTAGTTTTGAAAATCCATTTTGTCCCTATGACATTCTTATCTTTTGTTCTAGGAACCAACTCCCAAGTGTTATTCCTTTCAATCTACTCAAGTTCTTCGTCCATGGCCTTGACCCAGCATTCATCTTTGCAAGCCTCTCTTACATTTTGTAGTTTAGTGGAGGAGAGCAATGCTAGATAGCTTGAAGCTTCTGAAATGGTTCTTCTTGTTTGTACACCTGCCTCTTTCTGCCCCAAAATTTGAGATTCCGGATGATTCTTCTGAATGTATCTGGATGGAGTCTTCTCTTCAATCCTTATCTGTTCTTCTGGTGCCTAATGGGTTTCTTCTTCATCATGAATTTGATTTGATGTTGACGGATAGTCTTCGTCATCTTCGAATTCTTTAGATTTTACCTGTCTAGGAGTGCTTCCTTCTTCATCAACCACTACATCAATGCTCTCAATAATTTTGCCAATCCTTTTATTGTAACATTTGTAAGCTTTGTTGTGGGCAGAGTAGCCAGGTAAAATGTCTTCATTTGCTCTAGGTTCAAACTTGCCAAGGTTTTTATCAGTCCTTTTAATGTAGCATTTGCTTCCAAAAATTTTGAAGTATTTTACTGTGGGAGTCTTACCATACCAAAGTTCATGAGGAGTCTGAGTGCTATTTACCCGGATGTTTGTCTTGTTGAGGATAGTAACAACGGAAAATGCGGCTTCACCCCAAAAGGTTGCAGGAGTTCCAGACTCATCAAGCATAGCATGAGCCATTTTTTGAACCGTTTTGTTAATCCATTTCACTACTCCATTTTGCTAAGGAGTCCTTGCAACTGAGAATTCCCTTCTTATTCCATGTTCTTCACAAAAATCGAAGAATTCATCTGAGGTAAATTCCCCTCCTCGATCGGATCCGAGACATTTGATTCTGCGATATGATTCATTTTCAACCAAAGCTGTGAATGACTTGAATTTTTCGAAGGCTTCATCTTTATACTTCATGAGTCCTATCCAACACATCCTTGAAAAGTCATCAATGAACAATATGAAGTACTCTTCTCCTCGAGGTGACCTCTTCCTAGTTGGACCACATATATCAGTGTGAACAAGTTCAAGTGGCTTGCTAGCTAATCCTTCCTTCTCAGGAAAATTAGTTCTAGTTTTCTTACCAAATTGACATGATTTGCATATTGTATTTTTTGGAATTCCGATGTCACGGAGATCACGAACCGCCTGATATTTTGCATGCTTTCCTTATTTGGGAGAAGCTAAGATGCCCAATCTTCTGTGCCATAGCCAGTGTTCATCATTCTTTCTTAGATAGCATTGTTGTTCCCCTTCTTTGAATATGTATAAATTATTTGGAGTTCTTGTGCCTTTGATCACTGTTTTTCATGTGTCAAGCTTATGAACAATACATCCATTTGATCTAAATATTACCTCAGTTCCTTGATCACACATTTGACTAACACTTAATAGATTATAATTTAAGCCATCAACATACATAACATTTCTAGATTTGACATTCTTTTTCAACTAAGCAGAACCTTTACCTTTTATGAATGCAGGGGTGTCATTTCCAAATGAGACCTTCTTTTCCCTTTCTAAGGCAGTATATGACTGAAGTTTTTCTTTATCACCTGTCATATGTTTTGAGCATCCACTGTCAATGTACCATTGATTTTCCTATCCTTCTGCATATAAGGCTATCCCACATCTTTCTAGTTGTGGTTCTTTCTTTTTCCATGTTTTGGAACTCAGTGAAGCTGGCTCTTTGAGAGTTGTTTGCCGAAACCTGCTTCTGCATTCAGAGTCTTCATGACCGAAATTGTTACAGATAGAATATTCTATTTCATTTTCAAGAGCAGAGAAGTTATTGTAGCTTCTTTTCATGATTCCTGTCATATTCCTTTGTTTTTGGGCTTCCCTAGTCATGATGGTCTTATAGGAAACACATTGAGCAGCTTTATGACCAAAGTTATGACAAGAGAAACATTGGCCATTGAAGAAATTCCTGTGATTATCAAATCTACCAACCATATTACTGTAGTTTCCATTGACATCCATTCTTGGGCTAGAATGATTTACCTGTGGTCGATTGAAGCTTCTGTTCATCCTTGAAGTAGATTGCCCCCGATTTACTTGGTAATTTCCATTATGCTTTTGC
>APFE031588404.1:0-25421 GCA_000404065.3 Pinus taeda
TCAAGAGTTAGCCCTCTTTGTGCTTAAAGATAAATCAATAGTTTGTTTTGAGAGAGCCCTCTCAGGTTAGGGAGGCTAATCCCTAACTAAAAGCCTGGTCTGAAATAGTTACATAAGGTCTTACTGATTAGCAGCCATCAGTACTGGTTTTGTGATAACACAAGCTACGACCCGCCCTAACACCACCCTACTGCCCTAAAGGGTTTTATGGCTCCAACCTGAATGTGGTTCTAACCACCTACCTAACACCACCCTACTAGCCTGAAGAGCAGGCAGACCACGTTTCACAATTTGTAGATTGGATCCCCTTGAGCTCTTAAGCAATATAAGAATGTTGTATAGAAGGTAACACTATACTACTTAATTTGAATATCTTGCACAACACTCCAACATTCTTCCAACTGACCTCTAACCACTGCACAACATTGTTCCAACAATAATCAAAATTATCATTGCATGTCACTACTCACTCAGACCAGTGATCATCATTGACCACTACTCAAACACGTCATATCACTACATATCAAACCTCGAATATCAACATTGCCAAATTACCTAACAACTGCACAACCTGACCACTTCTCATAACTGTAAATTTCTTACAACTCACCACTGCATACTCTATCATTTGATTGCACTACTCATGAATGAATAAGCATCAGGAACTCATAACCAGACAAACACATCACTGAACCAAACTTCTTGTATCGAGCATTGAAGCGTGATGATGGATCAAACTGCGGTGCCTCAGGTCATCCTTATTATTTACTTGCATAACTCTCAAACTTGGCCCAATAAGGGCTACCGACATATGTCTTATCGCTTCTACTACATATCATAAGTTATACACTGTTGTCCATGTCTCATGTCAATAAGTTGTTATAGACAAGTTATTTACTTGTTGATTTTTGGGTGGCACCAGATGTACTCTAGCTCCGAATTTTTGTGGAGGGGCTAGAACACATGAGATCTCCAAGACCCATAAATCATTTGGTGAAATTCCACTAGGATTGTATTCTATTAAAATAATTAATATTTTAAATGGGGTTCCTAAGTCTAAACTTAGGATAATTAAAATATTAATGGGTATTAATGAAAATATGGGTGGGAAGCTTCTAAGAGACGAGGATAAAGTCTAATTTAATCTTAGCCATTAATTAGAGATTATATCACGACCGTTGATATCTCAACAGTAAAAGTATAAAGGAAGACTTGAGAGTCATTTGGAGGCACATCGAGCAAATACTCAGTAACCCAAGGGAAATCGATTCTCAAGGAGTAAGAGTTCGATTTCAGAGGGAGAGTTATAGGGTGAAGGAATAGGAGGGTATCAACATTAGTCAGAGACCGAGGAGAAGGGGACGCATTACATCAGAGGGACAGTGTAGAGGGATAACTCAGAGAGGCAACGCAGCAAGGGACGCAGTCCTCACACAGTGATGATGTAAAGGTGACGCAGTGAAGGCTAGAGGGTCTCTTGGGTGTCAGAATTTCTCCAAAGGGTGGAGGAAAATTATATCAAGTGTTTTCTCAAAGGTTTCTCTATGTTATGCAAATCATTCCTTATAAATAGATTGTTGCTGAAGAATAATAAATAAACCCTCATCTGTTGCACCGATTTTCCCGCATTAGGTTTTTGCGGGGACTATTGTCCAAAAATAACTGTGTTGATGTGATTGATTCTTGTGCTTGTGTTTCACTTTTCTTTTCTCTATGCTATTATGTGACAACTGCAGTAGAATTTACTTTGATGTTTACTGAAGGGTTTTGTAAATAACTTATTGTGGAAAATAAGTAGGAGAAATAAATTAGTTATTGTAGTAGAATTTCATATTTGAAATTTTCACATGGTATCGGAGTAGAGATCAGGTAACAGGATTAGAGAAAAATGAGTCGTGAACATGATGCTAGAGCAACAACTCAAAAGGACTGACACATTTCACTCGGAAAAGAGGAAAACACAAAGAATATAATGGATCATGATAATTCTGTGCTAGCTTCTAGACTGGAAGAACAAGTCGCTTGCTTGGAAAGTTCTGCTTCCTATGAGGTTTGGTATATTGATAATGGAGTGTCTGTGCACATGAAGGGAATACTAGAATGTTTCTCGAGCTATCAAGAAGAAAAAATTAACTTCTAAATCAGCATGGGAAATAAGTCAAAATGTACCCCTGTAGGCAGATGTATTATAGTTTTTCAAACAGAAGCAGGCGATCAGCTTCGAGCTACCAATGCGTTGCATGTGCCTAGATTGGGGATGAAATTATTCTCTGTATCTCAGTTACAAAACAAGGGCTATGATATTTACTTCGTTGGGAAGAAAGTATATGTCAAACATCCAAGTTGGAAGAAGAAGGCCCAAATTGGAGTCAGAAGTAAAAGACTATATAAGTTACAGATAGAATCTCCAATGGCACTGATAGGCAATAGTGGTGAAAAATATTTGAATGAACTATGGCACAAAAGGATGGGGCACTTACACCATGGGTCTCTAAGAATTCTCAGAAGAACTGTCACAGGAGTTCCAAAATTAAGTACCAAACGAGACGATGTATGCAGAGGTTGCATATTGGGCAAGTACGCCAAAGCAACTTGTTCCAGAAGTAATAGTAGGGCAAAGAGTGTTTTGGGATTGATACACTTAGATATCTATAGACCCATGTCCACAAAAGCTCTTAGTGGTGCCAAATACTTCATCACCTTCATTGATGACCATTCGAGGAAGACTTGGATGTACTTTGTAAAAACCAAGGATGAGGTTTTTTATTGATTCAAAGAGTTTAAAGCTCTGGTTGAGAATCTGACAGGGAATAGGATAAAAGTGTTGCGCTTAGACAATGGTGGAGAATACATTGATAAGGACTTTACTGATTTCTGCGTAAGGGAAGGCATCAAAAGAGAATGGACAACTCCATATAGTCCGAAGCATAATGGAGTAGCAGAGAAGAAGAACAAAACTATTGTTGAAGCAATGAGGGCAATGCTGTATGATCAGGATATGCCCAAATTTCTATGGGTAGAAGCATGTCGCACAATAGTCTACGTTCAGAAGAGGACTCCTCATAGGGCATTAGGTAAGATTACTCCAGAGAGTGTCTTCACCGAAAAGAAGCCTGAAGTGAGTCATTTCAAAATATTTGGGAGTTTGGATACTACCATATACCCGAAGAAAAGAGGAAGAAGTTGGATCAAACTGCAGAAAAAGGATATCTTGTAGGATATAGCAGGAATTCTAAGGCATATAGAGTCTACCTTCCGGGAAATAGAAAGATCGTAGTACAATGGGATGTAAAGTTAATGGAGGATAGAGATTTTAGGAAATCCCGAGAAATGCCTTCCGAAGAGCAGTCAAAGGATGAACCATTGGTCTAGCCACTTCGACCAATAGAAACAAACACCAATACTTCTCCAAAGGACAAGAATCCAAAGGCATCACAGCGGGTGGAATATCAGGAGGAGGAGCAAATAGATATACCCACTACCAGTGGAAGAACAAGTTGGGAAGTTCGACAGATACTATGGGATGCAAAGGATTTCATTGGATATCCTAGGAATGGTAAAAGGGAGCGTAGACAACCAAATCGATACCAAGGTTTGGTGGTTCAGGTTAGAGAACCCTCTAGTTTTCAGGAGGCCATTCAACATCAAGTACAGGTAGATGCTATGGTGGAGGAATACAATTCCATAATGATCAATGATGTCTGGGAAGTGGTACCTAGGCTTCAGGACAGATCAGTTGTAGGTTTGAGATGGATCTACAAGGTCAAATATGATGTAGATGGAAGTGTGGAAAAATAAAAAGCTAGGTTTGTGCCTAAGGTGTATGCTCAAAAGGAAGGGATAGACTACAAAGAAACCTTTGCCCGAGTAGCCAGGTATACTTCTATTAGATCCATGATATCCCATACAACATAGATGGGGTGGGAGATTCACTAGATGGATGTCAAGACTGTGTTCTTGAACGAGGTGATAGAAGAAGAAGTATACATTTATCAACCAGAGGGTTTTGAGACACATGCGAATAAAAATCATGTATGTAGGTTGAAGAAAGCCTTGTATTGTCTTAAACAAGTTCCTAGAGCATGGTACGGTCAAATTGGTGTTTACTTGCAAAAGATGGGATTCATCAAGAGTGATGCAGATCCCAACCTTTACTATCTAATTGTAGAGAATGAGCCTATGATTCTGGTGTTATATTTGGATGACCTTTTCCTGACAGGTTCATCAAGGCTTATCAAATATTGCAAGGAAAACCTAACTACATAATTTGACATGAAGGATTTGGGACGGATGCATTATTTTCTAGGGTTGGAAGTTTGGCAGAGGAAGGGTGGAATTTTCCTTGGACAAGGGAGATACGCTACATAAATTTTAAAAAGGTTTAGAAAGCAGGGCTGTAGACCCATGGCTACTCAAATGATTACAAATTGGAAGAATATTAATGTGTCTGAAGGTAAAGAAGTAGATCCCACCTTTTACATGCAACTCATAGGGTCCCTAATGTGTCTAGTCAATAGTAGGCTAGACATTTGTTACTATCAACATCCTTAGTCAGTTCATGGTAGAACCGAAGAGGGCACACTGGGTATCAACCAAACATGTTCTTAGATATATACGAGGAACAATCAAGATTGGATTAATGTACACCTGAGGCAATGATATCAATGACGTAGATTGGGCTGGAAGTTCAGTAGATCGGAAAAGTACCAATGGGTATTGTTTCAATATTGGATCAAGTACGACCTCCTAGTGTAGTAGGAAACAAAAATCCTTAGCTCTGAGCTCAATTGAAGCTGAATGTATGGCAGCTAGCACAACATCGTGTGAAGCCATATGGCTTAGGAAGTTGCTTGTGAATCTATTCAAGAGAAGGATGGAAGCAACCAATATTTTGTGTGATAACCAAAGTTGCATCAAGCTCTCTGAGAATCCAGTTTTTCATGATCAGTTGAAGCACGTTGACATGAGGTGTCGCTTTATCAGAGACTGTGTCTAATGAGGGGTAATACAGTTATAGTACACTCCGACAGAAGAATAGGTGGAAAATATTATCACTAAGACATTAGGAAGAACAAAGTTTGTTTATTTCAAGGAGAAGATGGGGATGATTGAGAATCTGTTTTAGTAGCATAAACGGATAGTACGGTTCTTAAGAGGGAATTGCAGTGCAACAATTAGCAGTGACAATGCTATGGGCAATATGATGCAGCGTATTGAAAGGGAGTTGCAGTATAGATGCATCAGTGTCAATGGCAGTGTCATGGGCAGCAGTACAAATTGCAACAACGTAATGGAAGAGGGGTAGCAGGCTGAGCATTAGCAGCGCATATGACCGATGCCATGGATCAACGTGATACTTCTGTTAGGAAGTATTGCTTGAGCACATTCCTCACTAATATGGAGTGTTGATTTTTGGGTAGCATCGGATGTGCTATAGCTTCGAATATTTATGGAGGGGCTATAAATCATGAGATATCCAAGACCCATAAATCGTTTGGTGAAATTCCACCCAGATTGTATTTGATTAAAATAATTAATATTTTTAATGGGTTTCCTAAGTCTAAACTTAGGAAAATTAAAATATTAATGGGTATTAATGAAAATATGCGTTAAGATTCTAAAAGACGAGGATCAAGTATAATTTAATCTTAGTCATTAAATAGGGATTAGATCACGACCGTTGATATCTCAACATGAAAAGTATAAAGGAGGACTTGAGAGTCATTTGGAGACACATCGGGAAAATACTCAATAACTCGAGGGAAATCGATTCTCAAGGAGTAAGAGTTTGATTCCAGAGGGAGAGTTGTAGGGTGAAGGAAGAGGAGGGTATCAATGTCAGTCGAAGACTGAGGAGGAGGGGACACAGTAAATCAAAGGGACAACGCAGAGGGATAGCTTAGAGAGCCAACACAGCAAGGGGCGCAATCCTCACGTAGTGATGATGTAGAGGTGACTCAGTGAAGGCTAGAGGGTCTCTTGGGTGTCATAATTTCTCTAAAGGGTGGAGGAAAATTATCTCAAGTGTTTTCTGAGAGGTTTCTCTACGTTCTCCAAATCATTCCTTGTAAAAGGATTTTTGCTGAAGAATAATAAATAAACCCTCATCTATTGCATCGATTTCCCGCATTGGGTTTTTACGGGGACTATTGTCCAAAAATAAATGTGTTGATGTGATTGATTCTTGTGCTTGTATTTCATTGTTCTTCTCTCTATGCTATTATGTGACAATTGCAATATAATTTACTTTGATGTTTACTAAAGGGTTTTGTAAATAACTTATTGTGGAAAATAAGTAGGGGAAATAAATCAGTTATTGCAGTAGAATTTTGTATTTGAAAATTTCACATATTTGTCAAGCCAAGTCACTAAACATGTGAAGTCTCTAATAGGTATATAGGTTTGTGCCAAGTATAATATCACTGTAGTCAATTGGTCATATTTAATAGGTCAACATTGAACGTTATATGACATAGACTGCTCAATTTGAATCATTCCAAAAAGTCATCTCAATTGAAAGTCAATGCGTCAATTCAATAGTCAAGTCACGCTATTAATGAACTTCAATATCACTGCAATCATAAGTATCAAATCATATTTCTATAATAAGTCACTACACATACTTATCAAGGTAGAACTCACTATTCATCATATCACATACCTAGTTGTTACATATATGTCATAGATAGCTAATCCAAGTCACTGCTAAGAGTCCCTAAGGTCACTCTTAATTCACAAGGTACATAATCATTGTCATGTCATCAAATTAATATCACTATCAAGTCTATTGATTTCCAATCCAATATTCATTGCCATACCAATATTAATGAAATGTAGCTATAAAGTCAATGTATTAGTCAAGTCCAGTCTGTGTGTCACTCTCTCATTTAGCCAAACTAAAGTCAAGGAATCATATTACAACAAATGTCACTTAATAAACATTAATAGGTGTTAATATCAATTTAATGCATCATTGACACATTAACATAGGATGACTATGATATAGATTTTCATTAACATAACACAATATGCATGGTGATGTCATTATATAGACCACTGCTTCACAAGGCATTAATATCATGTCATATAATGCCTAAGTCATAGGTGAATAACCAAGGGCCTGATATAGTTAAAGATTTGATGTGTAACAAGGTTGATGCTCACTGTTCAAGGCCATATCACTGTCAAGATAAGCAGGTCAAAGCCTTCATCATTACATAAATCTGAAACAAACTCTACAAGGAGTTTCACAATGAATTCCAAATTGAAACAAAAAGACCCAAGGATAGAATCTAGAACATTCCTAAAGTAGACCTAAAGAGAGCCCTAACCAGACCTTAGATGTGGCCCTAACAAGACCTAAACAAACCCAACAATTGACTTAAGTCCAACCCTCTAGGCATCCTAGAAAACTACCTCAAGGAATAAAGACTAATCCTAATCTATATAGGTCCGAAGGCTTCAAAATTCTTTGTCTGTGACCTAAAAGGTTTCTAAAATCCTCAACTAATACAGGTCCTGGTTTTCAAAATAAACTACAAGGCTGAAGGAAGGGTAATCTCATATTAATACAACTCCAAAGGAGGCGTAAGGAATTCACTCTATCTCAAATGTAGACCAACACAAAAACAAATCCAAAATAATTGAAAATGATGTGGCATAGGTGTTTTCAAGCCCGTACAAGACTTAGACAATTTATTATAGGGTTGAATTTATAAAGTAGATCTTCCCTAGTTGTAGGGACAACCTATAGCTCAATGTTTTAAGTTTTTTGAAATGCCATTTAGAGATATACAAGATCAATAGAAGAGAAGCATACCTTGAATAGTCCGAGTTGTTCTTCCTTAGGTAGGCCACAAACTTCATAGGTAAATCCCATATATTCTATGCCTCAGAAAGATCAAAATTTTCTCCACAGGTAGTCCGAAATTTTATAGGTAATGTTGAGTTGTTATGCCTTTTGGAGGTTAGGATAGGTCTCTTTTTATAACGTTTAGAGGCCTTGCAAGCTTAACATTGGAATATAATTTAGGGCATTAGGCTTCTTTAAAAAATGTTAATTGATCTAATAAATACTAATAATTAATACCTTTCCCTAAGAAAGGATTATTTACTTTTGCTGGAGGAAATTGGTTTATCAATTAGTGAGGGATGTCATTTGTGGTTACTTAATATCTTGATTCCCTTTCTTAGGATGATTTTATGATAGTGAACCCATATGCTTGATGTGTGATTCACACAATTAATAGAATTATCCCAAGTCACCACTCCATGGGGTTTTAGCTGAGAAACTGGGGTCACAAACTTCAAACTCAATTATCTCTCAAACTAGTAGGAACCATGTGGCCACATAACACCAGAAGCACCTTTTCGAGGGGGATCCAATGACATGGATCTCCAGGATAAAATTAAATATTTGTCACTTCAAAAACCCTCGACAAGGTTGAGGTATGTCCTTAGTGTCGGGAACCCAAACCCTAGGCCCTGGATTTTCAGCCATCGAATAGTGGATCTTCCAACTTGATTTAATCTAGATTAGACTTCATCATCAATTTTACATCAATGATTGGTGTTTTAGTTAAAGTCAAACCCAGTCAAACTCTAGGGGTGGACATCAATGACAACACCATCCAACAATTGCCTCTTTTGTCATTGATGGCAACACACATACTATTTCATGCTTCCAACTCCTTCTCATGATTTTGATCTCCTTCTTATGATTTATCTACCCCTTTGACATCAATGGCAAAGGGTGACTCCCCCTAACAATTTGGTTGCTTCATGTGGACCTGTAACTTGCTTGTGCTTCCCCTGACGAGAAGCCTTCTTTTGTATTCCTAGAAAGTACTTGTCTTCTTCGAAGCACTTTCCTCAATACTTACTACAAATACCCTTCTCCCCTTGTCATGGATTATCATTGCTGAATATGGATCAACTTGCCATGAGCTTCTTGCATTTTTGTACTGCTGACCAGCTATTGATGCCGATGACTCTTTTAATGATCAATCATTGTGGACCTATAATATGCTCCCCATTAACATGCTATGGAATTGTCTTATCTCGTCTTGAATATGTGATTCTACCCATGCTTCCCATTTGTCAAATGTAGACTTGTCTTCAAACTGTGCCACATACTGTTGAATAGACCCCCCCTTCAAAATTCATGGAGTCAATAAGTTGCAGTCTTCAAAATAATGTATCACCCAGCTCTTCAGCTAGATATCTTGACTCGTGTCATCATCCAATGAATTTTTTGCTTCATCATAACCTTTTGCATTTATGAAACCTAAAATTCTAAGTGTTGACGCCTTTGTATCTGTTTTATCTTCCTGTACCTGTTTTCTTCTCCAAACTTTCTCGTACATGCAATCTCAAGCTATGTGTCCATAGTAATGAGATTTATAACATTCAATGTTGGGGTTGTACCTGCACTCTCGAGCTATGGTCCCATAATTATGACATTTGAAGCATTCAATGATTGTTGAAAAATGCAAAAAAAATTCTCAATTTAATTTTGCCTTGATTAAATTGAGAAAATTTGAATTTCGACATCAGTAGACAACTTGGATGCAATTAACTAGTAAAATCGATTTAGAGGAGTTAGAGTTCAATTAAGCATATATGATTTCTAATTTGTAGCAATCAAGGTCAGTGATTTCAAGTTGTTTCCAGTTAAACTAGTTCCAATTGTTGGAGGAACTAGTGAAGGTCAGTTGTGCAGTGGGACTTCAGTCAAACTGAATGATCATCTAGTTAATTGATCAATCAACCCAAAATAGCTAGTGCATGCAGAGAATTCAAGGTCCCCAGGTGTGGTGGATATTCTAAGGCAGTGTAACATCAGTTGTAGACTAGTCCTGAGTGTACAAGTTTTGCATGCAGTAAGATGATCAACCTTGGGAATTAACCAATCCATTTTGGATAAATTTCTAAATAATAGGGCTCTAATTTATCAAGGAATTGTGCAAGGAAATAGGGGCTCAAGCAAAGGAAAAAATTAACTAAGTTTGGGTCATAGCTTCTCAGTGAGCAGAGATATAGGTTATTCACTTGCAGGTTGTGCTCAGTTGAGCAAAACAATTGTAATACATCTTTATTCATCACATTAATGCAAGCAAACAATTAGCAAATTGATTTCCCCTGGAAAAATATTGTGTGCATGTGTGTTATTTCTCATTGCACATTTGTGATTAATGTTCTAAATTGTGAACTAAATTTCGTAGAGCAATATAGTAGGTTTGTGTCTTGTGATTTGGATTAAAACTTCATGAGAAATTGCAAATCTACCTCATAATTTCTACATGGTATCATAACAGGATTCACATTAGAGAAGGAATTTTGAAGTTGTCTATCAAGAAAATCGAATTTGCAGTTCAGTGCAGAATGATCTCTTATGAGTTGGGAAGATGACCTTCAACAAGCTGAAGCTAGAGTAGCCTTGGAAGGAAGCTCTAATTTCATCACATGGAGGCGGTATTGGATGACAATGGATTGCTAGAATACATCAAGACAGATGTTACAAAACCATGGGCATTTGATGCCTAGAACCTCGATCAATGGAGGAAAGATGTAGCTAAGGCAAGGAGAATAATCCTTTAGGGACTACAAGACCACATTGTCACCAACCTCCATGGGAAATAAACTCCTTATGTAATGTGGCAGGCACTGACAAATGTGTTCTAGAATAGTAACAACCATAGGAAACTGGTGCTTAAGGATAATCTTCAAAATATCAAGATGTGGAAGAATGACATTTTTCAACAGTATGTGAGTAGGTTCACATAAATTCGTGATGATCTTGCAGGAGTTTGTGTATTATTTCAAATGATGATTTTGTAAGCTGATTCCTTCTAGACCTTCCCTAGAGGTGGCATAGGTACCAAGATTTAGTGAATGGGGTGGAGAAACTACCAAATTGGGATTTCTTCTGGTCTGACTTGGTACAGGAGGAAATAAGGGAGAATACTAGAGATGGGACTTCATCTAAGGTTGAGTTTTAAGAAGTATTCACAATGGTTGGAAAGGGAAAGAAGGGAAAAGGGAAGATATCTCAAGCCAAACCAGAATCCAGCCAAGGGGGCAAGAAGAAAGATTTGTCAAAAATAAAATGCTTCCATTCTCATGAATTCGGGAACTATGCCGCGAAGTGTCCACACAAAAAGGCAAGCAAGAAGACCCCAGGAGGAGGAGTAGGTGAAGCCTTGGCTTCATAGTTCTAGCTTGACTTTACACTTATTGTATGCATGGCCAACATAGTGATGGGGAGCGTTTGGTACTTGGATTCATGTGCATCGTTCCACATGACAAGGTGTATAGAGTTTTTCAGTGATCTGGAGGAGAAAGATTTTTAGATGCACGTCAATATAGGGGACAACGGAAGGTACAACGTGACCGAGGTTGGTACATTCACCTTTAAGAGGGAGTCGGGATCCCCACTCAAACTCAAGGATGTCATGTTTTTTCTAGGCCTAAAGAAAAATCTCATCTCTGTTGTAGTTTTGGAAGACCATGGTTATGATGTGATCTTCAACAAAGGAAAAGCATTCCTGAGACACATAGCCACGGGGCAAGTGAAGCAGATCAGGGTTCATGTGAAGAACCCTTATAAGATAGATGTGGAAGACTATGCTGCATTAAGCACTAAGGCAAAAAAAGTGTAGGGTCGTGATGTCGGTGAAATTTGGCACAAAATACTTGGACATTTGCATCATTGCGCCTTGAAGATTATGCAAAAAATAGCCATTGACCTTCCCAAAGGAGAACTTGAGCAACAAGATGTATGGAAAGGATGTACTTTGGGGAGGTACACAAAATCCACATGCCATGATCGAGACAACAAAGCACATGCAATCTTGGAAAGGATCCTCTCTAATGTCTATGAACCTTTCTCGACAACCTCCACTGCCAGACAGAAATATTTTGTTATTTTTATTGATGACTTCTCATGGAAGTACTTAATCTTCTTCATGTGGAATAAAGATGAGACATTCTCATAGTTCATATAATTCAAGGCACTGGTTGAGAAAGAAATCGACAAGAAGGTGAAGGATCTCAAGAGTGATCATGTAGGTGAGTACATGTTGAATGAATTCAAAAAAAATGTAGGAAAAAAGGCATTCGACGAGAGTTAACAACACCCCACAATCCACAACAGAATGGGGTGGTTGAGAGAAATAACCATAACATTGTGGGAGCTGTGAGGGTGATGTTGCATGACCAAGGATTACCACTGCACTTGTGGGCAGAGACATGCAACACAACAGTCTATTTGCATAACCGAAGTCCTGATCGGATTTTGGGCATGATTACACCAGAGGAGGATTTCTTGAGGAGAAAGCTAGATGTGTCACACTTCAAGATTTTTGGAGCCTCTTTCTACTGCCATGTCTCAAAAGAATCAAGGAAGAAGATTGATCCAACAACATAATTGGGGGTTACATAAAAAGTCCCCACAACTACTGTGTATACTTAACATCCATCTGAATGACAATTGTGCGAAGGGATGTAAAATTTGATGAGGGGAAAGCAATTTCGTGCTCTTGTTGGGCCCCATATATGTTATCGTATTGGCTATCCAAACCTTTCATTTACAAGCCATATTTATACCTTTACAACATAGCCTATAACTATTATATTACTAATTTTTACTAAATGCATTCATTTTACCTTGTGGTTAATTATTAATGATTTCTTGTATTTTTAATGATTAAATGAGTTTTTAACACGGTTTTCCATTAACGATTTACTAATAAGTTTATGTGCCCAAACAAAAAGTTATAGTACTTGAATTTGACAATTCGGTACTTATATAAGTTTCTGTACTGAGTAAAGGTTAACAGATTAGCAATTCTCGAGATAACATGGGTTGCAACTACATGTTTATGGATGGATTTATGTTCGTTGGATCACACCTAACTCACATGTTAAGCTCAATACATTATTCAAAGTTACAATCAAACCTAAATTTCACCTACAACAATTCGGTACCAGTTTGGCATTTTCCAGAAATTCGGTACTTAATTCGGTACCAGTTTGGCATTTTCTAGAAATTCGATACTTAGTTCGGTACCAGTTTGGAATTTTCCATAAATTCGATACTTAGTTCAGTACAAATTCGACAACAACAACTATGGGCCGTTATATCTAGATTTGGAGAAAAGTCAAACTGATACCAAGTGGCATCATTTCCATCTCCAATAATAACCTAATACACTCGCAAATCATAAGTAGACTATTTTCAATATTATTTGTTATTTTAATTATAGTATGGGAGTGAGATTTCCATGGAAGTTGATGTGATCTCTTTGATCATTGCTTCCTTTACACTGCATTATAAACATATATGCTCAGCACATGTGGGGGAGAGAGAGGACAGAGAGAGATTTTAATCTTGAGTTTGTTTTGTAATAAATTGAATTAGTCTTTGTAACGAGAAGTGATATTCTTGCAATGGGGAGCTCATTATTATTCAGCTCTGCGTATTATTCTGGTTTGAATTGAACTTTCCAAGTGCATTGTTCAAGTTGGGAAGGGCCGCTCGATCTCGGTAGCATCATGGCATTTCACTTTTAGCATAGATTTGCAGTTCATTTTCTGAATGACGTGCTATCTAATTCTTCAGTTCGATAGTTTCATTTTAGGAGATTGTTCATCAGATATGAGCATCTGCACTTTCACGCATCTATTCACTGCTCTGCTATTTTTTTCTGACTTTTTCCAATGCTTCCTTCGACATCCATAGTCGATTCAAATTGTTCCCTTCACACTGACATCTCCTCAATATAAAGGTGCATATTAGATATACCCACAACGAGCTCCACACAAGTTTTATTATCGTGATTGTTTGTTTTAGTGTTATGTATTTCCATGGTTATATATGTTAAGAACGTGTACCATTAACATGCCTCATATTCATTCGAAATGGTATTTGTTCTTGAGTGTGTGACGTTATAATTTTAAAGTTATTACATTTTGAATGTAAGTGTCATATTCTCACATTATATATGGTTGCATTAATTAATTTATTGGGATTTGTCATTTTGTTTTGTTTATTTTGTGATTTAATACATTAATTAATTATATTATTATATGGTTTTGTTTCGGGGTTGATAGGTATGTTATTATAAATTTAATTTTTGGTTGCATTATTATTATGTATTGTAATGTAACATTAAGAGGAGTATGTTTATAAAATGATTTCATGGCATAGGTAAAAAATTAATCTTACTCTAATATTGATTTCTCAAGGGCAAATCTATGAAGTGTGTTTCTTTTGAACCTTTTACATTCCATTATTTTGATTTGCTTTCTTACAACATATGTGTCGATTCTCGTAATGTTAATTTTCAGCAAATTGATTATATTGTCACTACAAGAATTCATTTAAGGACACTGAAACCTTAGTAAGCTCTTCACAATAGATCAGATGAACATCCAAGCATGAGAGATTGTGATCCAGAACCCTTATAGCAATTAGTTGTCTTATCTCCAAAGGTAGGCCTTATGATGATTTTCCATTTACCTATTCTATAGTGTGCTTTACCGAAATTAGTTGTCAGTACAGGCTAGAATATGCTCTAATCTTGCATTTCATGTGCTTGCATCTCTAAGTCTTACGATCCCACATTCAATAATTAAATGTTGGAATTAGAATACATATAATTTTACCAACATTTTTGGCGTCATTATCGGGGAGGTGCTAAAGGGATTAAAGCATAGTTGTTTTCACAAGTTTTTTTTGCATGATTTTAGTTAAAAGGAAAACTTGGGGGTGGAGATAAAACGATAAGACGAGAAGTAAGAACCTCGCATCCACTTTGGTGGGGTTGCTCCAAAGCCTTGTTGTTTCCTTCTTTTTCCTTGCAAGTGCATTTTATTTGTGATTGATTCATGAAAAGAAGAGAAGCTTAACTTGTGTGAACATATAACTTGGTGACAATAGGGTCTTGGTAGCATAGTGGCGCTTTGAGTACATTATTGGTTTGTTACATATGTTTTAAGTGTGTTTTCTTATTATTTCTTTAGGATTTTTAATAATAATTCCATACACTTATACATATGCAGGACAGGGATTAGGAACCATCAAAGCAATATTCAAGGATGATCAGGAGTTTGAAAGAACTCTATCAAATCTTATTAGCAGCTAGGATTTCTGCTTATCAGGAAGAACAAATCTTAACAACAGTCAAGAACTTATTTTCCTTCGCAGAAGTGATAGAAGAACAACAAGTCCATGAACCACATCCACAAGAAGATCTTCACCCTCTATAGAGCCTCCAAAATGTATTCAAAATATCATCCAATTTCACCTTTATCGCCACCATTTCACTCACATGTCACAACTCCATAGCCATATAATCTTTCATTAGCCTCCAATTTCATAATTAGATGGGTTCCATTTGTGTTTTCCAAAACTTAATGATTTCTAGTATTATAAGTGAATTAAATGGTTAAAACTTAGAAAAATGACATATACTCGCAAATACTTAAAAGTGGCTTGAGTTTCATGATATGTGTAGGTCATTTGGAAGCTTCCAAGGCACCCTTATGTGGCCTCTAATGCTCAAATTCGAATTCCCTTCAAGATATGGAAGAAGATTTGGATAAAGGTCAAAGAGGATATGTGTCTCATCATTACCTATTTGAGTTATAAATCTATATGTGTCTCATCATTACCTATTTGAGTGGTAACTCTATGAGATTTTCTAGAGATCTAGGGAGAGAATGATGGACCTCCATTAATGAGGTAGCTTCTTATGTTCTTGTATAAATAGGAGAGCCTTCTCCTTTCAAAGGCATGTGTAAAGTTTGAATATGCTCATGTTTGTATATATAATTGGATTGGGCACCATCTCATTATTGATGTTCACTTTGATTGGTTATGCTTGCATTTGGAGCCTCTCACCGTTCCATCTCTCATGCTTTTGGATTGGCCACCTACAATGTGTAATATTTATTGTTTTCATAGATTAAGATTTATTTATTTCATATTCTCTTTTCCTATGTGAGAGGTTAAGAGTGATATTTTTATTTCTTTCATATATTTTCCTATGTGAGAGGTTAAGAGTGATTTTTTTTTTTTTTTTGTTGCCTATCTAGAGGTTAAGAGCGATTATTTTTATTTGCTTTCCTATCTAGAGGTTAAGAGCGATTGTTTTTATTTTCTTTCCCATCTAAAGGTTAAGAGCGATTGTTTTTACTTGCTTTCATATCTTTTACTGTGTGAGAGGTTAAGAATGATTGTTTTTGCTTTCATTTCATGTCATGTGGTTTTGATTATTCATTTCATAGGATCCTGATTTGGTAATGCACACATGATTTCTTAGAGTAGATTTCATTTCATGCAATTTCAATTCCTACAAGTGTGAAAGATTAAGATTTGAATTACACGCGTTGTACTATAATTGTATTATAATTTCTTTCCAGTTGATTGTTGAATTAAAATAGGTGAATTTGGTTTGTTGCTATTTGGTTTCATAGTTAGATTGATCTAAATTGGAAGTTAATTTCTAGCATATACAGTGCATGCATGCTTCGCAAGTTTTACGAAACCCTCGGGTTGACAATTAAATGATAGGTAATTAATTTGCCCCAACATTTTGGCGTCGTTGTTAGGGAAGTGTGCATAGGACCTAGCTTTCAGTCTAGAGTTCATTTTCAGTTTTTTTCTAGATGCATGATTAAAGCATGTAGACGCATAAACCATTTAGTTGCATATCATTTTTATTAAAAAATAAAAAATCGATACTAACCATTTATGGATGAAACATCTAGAATGCAAATTAAACATTCTTTGGAGCACAAGGACTACATTGAGGAATGGTATCAAAAAGCGATTGCGCCATGACATCTATCCATCCTTCAAGAGATCTTTGCGACAAATCTTAAGGTCAAAATGACTTATCATGTCCTCATACACAATCAGGTACATTTTGAAAATTTGGATATGAACATTTCAGAGATTCTAATCTGTAAATGGCTCAATTGGAAACATTCATATACTTAAAAACAAAAATAAAAAAATTCTTTCAAGTAGATAAATTAGGAAAAATAAAATCAAGCTTGATTGCATTTTTTTTTTAAGTTTTTAGACTTTAAAATCTTTAAATTTTTATTTATTTTCTTGCCATTTTTTGTATTAACCTCACAAAAATATTTTCAATAAAAATTCATGTTTTGATTTTAAATAATAATAAAAAAATCATGTTATATTTTCAATAAAAATAAAAACAATAAAAATCATTTTTTTAATATTTTTTTTTCATTTTTTAATAAGGAATATGAAAAATCTGAAATCAATTCTCTTCTTTGTTTTTTATTCCCAAAAGAATTGACAAACTGAAGAAGGCTCTCGTGCGACTTGTAAAGATTTTTATTTTTTTGCATTAGCTTGGAATCCAAATTCAAAAATCCATCATAGTAAAAAAACATATATATAAAAAAAATGGACAAAACACACAAACCAAATCAAAACAGAAAAAAAAAGGTAAGAAACACACATAACCCACTATATCTATGGCAATAAGATCACCCATGATAGGGAAGAAGCCAAGGATGAGCTCTCCATGTGGGGCCCTTTGAAGAAGTTTGAAAGTATGAATATTTAAAAATTATTACTGTTTTCTTTTGCTCCTTCTAAAGTGCTTGTTGAGCTGGAATCTTGAACAAGAACTTCATATGTACTGTGTATTAAACCCTTGCCTTTCCAACCAAGTTCACTTAAAATGCACTCTTCCTCTTTTTTGATCTCTTTTCCAGCCTCTTCGCTTAGTTCATGATCATATTCCAAAAGGTGTAAGAGCCCATGTACCACGAGGATGTGTATCTCATCAAGGAGTGTCTGGCCTCTTTCCTCAGGCTTGCTTAGCAGCTGTCTCTATAGAAATTACAATGTCTCCCGGCATAAGAATTGACATTTGAAACTCAGGAATATGTTGAGACATTGAAAGAAAATCTGTTGCTACATCTTTACCACGCCATTCTTTGTTTCGCTTCTGGATAAAATCATCATTACATAATAGATCCACGCTATCAAAGGAAGACACATTATCTATGGATGTGTCTCTTGTTGCCGAACTTGAGTCTTTTAACTGATCCAATACCAACTTTGTTTCCATGGGAGCATTCACACGAAGATTTTATGCTATATTCAAAACGTTCTCATCATCCTCCAGTAACTCCTCCTTGATACCAATATGCAAGTCCATCTCAATTTCTTTTTCTGGTAAAGGTTTCTTCAATGCTGGATACCTCCTCGTCGTTCTTCGGTAACCCCTTGTGCTAGAAAATAATCGTTTTGGTCGGTTTCCGCCTGAGAAAACATTTTTCCTTGTCGTCCATTGGAGGCAAGATGGCCTCGGCAAGGCAGTCCGGAGGAACCTACGGAAATCTGCGGACAACTCAGTCCCTACCACTCCTTTCGACGACAAATTGGGGTGTGAACTGAGAAATAAATTGAAGGTGAGAGACTGCATATAAGCCAACGACAACTTACACACTGGAGACCATGAAGGCAACTGTTTCTGAACAGGGAGAAATCAAGCGCTCTAAGATGTTCAGATGTTTATCAAGATTGATAGATGGTAGTGGAAACTCGCACTTGTCACGTTCATGGATGACTAGTAATTCATGGTCAACGGATTCGCCACATTGTGAACAAGATACAAACAAAGATCTCTGATGGTTCCTCATTTAATGTGCTCATCCTTATCCATGCTTGGCGGTGGACATGAAAGATCCAATAAATGATTTTGTTACCTGAGCATTTGCCAGAATGCATAACAACTTGAAAAATGTCATTTTTAAAACACATTTTGTGACCAAATAAAAATATATTTCAAAAAACTAAAACGTGGGTTTTCTTTAGAACGAAGTTAATTATATAAATGAAGAGAAAATTTCTCAAATTCGTAACTTTTTGAGAGATTTTAAGGGTTCTGTGGAGCCTTATTTTTCGGATTGCTTGAGAAAAAAGGATTTAGAATTAAATACACAGACATAAGTTGCGGCCATGGTCTGATTTCCCTGATCTATAGGAGGTAGATCCACCACGAAGATTTTATGTGAAGTGATGTGGTATCTTCTCTCGCACGACATCCTGTCCTATTGATCGAATTGAGAGTCCCTGATCATTTACTGTGGCCCGCAACATTTAGGAGTATGCAGGTGGAGATAAAGATAAAATCAAGAGATGTTTCACTGAGGGCCATGTTGGGGTTGTGAAAGAAATAGAAACGTTGGATGCAATCATTATAAAGGTGCATTCTACAATCGAGAAAGTGGATGAGATCATAATCACTGTACAAGAATTAAAGCATTGTGTGGAATTGGTTGGCCAGGGGTTAGCTCCTCTGACTAAACAAGTGAATGACTTCTTTCAGGTTGTTTTGAGTGGAAGGAACACATTGCTTGATAGTCTCGGATTATCAATTTTTTTCACATACAGAAACTTTTTATACATGGCAATTTCATTTTTTTATTATGTTGTTTTTTGTTTGTTATGTTTTATTACTTTTTGTTTTTTAATGTTATGATTTGTTACATTTTTGTTAATAGAATGATGTTTTAATGTTTAATGTTTTAATATTGTAAATAGGTTATGTGTTTTTTTTATACATGTCTTATATGTATAATGTTTGTTATGTTTTGTTTTTAAAGTACATGTATATGTTTTGTATAATATTTCATTTTTTCATTTTTTGTTTTTTTTTTTTTTTTTAATGAAGTGCTTTTTATAACATTTGTGTTATAGATTTTGTTATTCTTTTTTTGCATATATATTTTAGGTTGTACATATGCTTTTCTTCTTATGTTTTTCTTTTATGTACATTTAATTTACTTTTTAATATTGTAAATATTTCATTAATTTTTAGATTGTATATTTTACTTTTTTCAAGAAAATTGTCATAAAAACTGATGTGAAATTCATTTAGTGATTGGAGCAAATTGAGAAAAAGTTGTTGTGATGGTCCACTCAAACACACCTGTCGAAGCAATAAACAAAAGAAATAATCATAAAACACGAGACAAGAATAACAAACAAGGCTATGGCATCAACAACTGGAAATTTCTCTACCATTCTTCAGCCAAAGAAGGTTTATAGGTAAAATAAACAGATCAAAATTACCTTGCCCTTTTTAATAAAAAAAATTGTTCTATTTGCTAGTTTTTCTAGAAGAGGTACTAATTAATTTGAAGATTGGACTGGTTATTTGTTCATAACAAAAATGCATAGCTTTGTGTACTTAACTGTCTGTTAAGGATTTTAGCTACAGAAATTGCACAATTCTGCAACTGAACAACAATTTTGCAGCTCTATATTTAACTCAATAATCTATTTGTCAATAATGCATTCTAGTCAGAAAATGATGCTCAAAAATCTATTATTGGTTTTATCTAATGTTATGTCTTCAAGTATGATGCAAGAAAGAAGAAGAATTGTAAGGGCACTTTATTTGCAGGATCGATTGATGAATTTTTTTATTAAGGATTGTTTTGTAGGAATCATTAAGCATTCACAAATAATATTTCTTTATCTTTATGAAATGCTATGATTCAAACATAAATTGAGGAAATTGTTTTCTTTTAGAAATTGGATTTATTATCACAATTGTGAAATTGGACTAACCATTTGAAATGAAGACACGTCATGAACCTGTTAATTATGCAAATTTTTCGTATGTATCAAAAATAAATTGATCACTTCTCTTTGAACACACTTACGTTTTATTGCCATATTAGTGCCATGTTTGTTTCAGGTTCCAGGACAATCAGAGAATTGAAGGAAGCCAATTATGCATGATTGGTTTTCTACGGCCAATTTCAAGAGCCGTGAACCAGTTAAATCCATTTCTATCATCCATAAATGCCATCATTTTTCCTCTCCAAACTCACAAGCTATCCAAGAATTTTTCGCTAAACATTGCTGTCACCATTTTCCTTGCAAGAGTCGCATGTTTCTGTTTATATTTTCCATTCACATTTTCCATAATTTCCATTTATTAACCCATTAATAGAGACATTCAACTCGCTTACATGTTGATTTTTCCTTTTGCTTTCTGTTCACTTGTTTACCTCTTGAGATTTTCCTTTCCATTAAATAAATCCTACTTGATGCAAAGTTTCCATCCAGAGTCCTTCCAAAATCATTATTCCATACTTGCGTTAGATGATGGGGGATTCATTAATGCCTCCCTTCTAACAAGTCTTGGCCTATCGACATCAACACATTATCTAGGTTCACGACTAGAGTCCTTATTAGTACCTTGAGGCTTGTATGCATCAATGACAAGTTCTCTCACCAATAATCATGGGAATACATCAATGTCCCTTGATCGTCAGATCTTGCAAGTGGCTCTGCATCAGCTCATCTATTCGCATTTTGCAAGATGTACTTAGGTACCTTGGCACTTGTTGACATTAACGGTGAGTTTGCCTCGCATTGGTTAACGACATTCATTAATGGCCGGTAATCCAATGACTTCTCTTCATGCTCGACGACAACACATTTATTCGCATGACTGGAATTGCACCATCAAGATTTGTAGCAGGTGAAGACTATATCATTTCAGTGTTTTGCAGCAGATACAACATATTTAGCAACAAAAATAAAGAATCCACTTTCACCACCTCATCCACCATTTATGCAACCAAGAAGCAGATGAAGTTCTACATTCTATTCCATGATCCTGCAGTAGCTACAATTTCTCTACATATGCACAGTTTGTCCACTTCCTAGGTACATAAAGGTGTGTTATTCTATAGCTTTTAATCATAGAATTCCTTAATTACTGAAATTATAATTTTTGGAAAATAATTCACCATATTTCCTTTCTCATTTAAAAATAAAAATAAAAATGGTAAACACCTCTAGTTGGGGGGGAGGGAGGAGAGGGACATCCATTTATTATCACATCCATTTCACTTCATTTCATCCTAACATACTTGTCCTAATCAATTATGATTGCATTATGGTTCAAAAGTTATGTGATTTGCAAATAAATGTCTAAATGATGAGCATATTATATGGCTGATTTAAAGATGCAATCTTAAATATGTTCAGTGAATCTTGTTGCAACAAAAAGAAACAAGGTATTAAAACACAAGAACCAATACCAATTAAGATTTGGTTGTAACACAAGATCAACCAAACATTCTACAATTCAATGTATGACAAGGAATACTTTGCAAAAAGAAATGAAATTGTCAAATGCAAAGTCTAAGGACAATTGATATAAGACAAGCTCATTCAAAAGCAAATCATGATTAAGCAATGCAGTGGATTGCATGAGGACATGCAATAACGTCAGTTGGGGGGTACGTAGAGCCCCCAAAATGTATTCAAAAAATCATCCAATTTCACCTTTATCGCCACCATTTCACTCACATGTCGCAACTCCATAGCAATATAATCATTCATTAGCCTCCATTTTCGTAATTATATGGGTTCCTTTTGTGTTTTCCAAAAGTTAATGATTTCTAGTATCATAAGTGAATTAAATGGTTAAAACTTAGAAAAATGACATATACTTGCTAATACTGAAAAGTGGCTTGAGTTTCATGATATGTGTAGATCATTTGGAAGCTTCCAATGCACCCTTATGTGGCCTCCAATGCTCAAATTCGAATTCCCTTCAAGATATGGAAGAAGATTTGGATAAAGGTCAAAGAGGATATGTTTCTCATCATTACCTATTTGAGTTGTAACTCTATATGTGTCTCATCATTACCTATTTGAGTTGTAACTCTATGATATTTTCTAGAGATCTAGGGAGAGAATAATGGGCCTCCATTAATGAGGTAGCTCCTTATGTTCTTGTATAAATAGGAGAGCCTTCTCTTTTTAAAGGCATGTGTAAAGTTTGGGAAATGCTCATGTTTTGAATATAGAATTTGGATTTGGCACCATGCTCATGAGTGATGTTCACTTTGATTTGGTTATGCTTCCATTTGGAGCCTCTCAACTTTCCATCTCTCAGGCTTTTGGATTGACCACCTACAATGTGTGAGATTTATTGTTTTTCATAGATTAAGATTTATTTCTTTCATATCTTTTCATGTGTGAGAGGTTAAGAGTGATTATTTTGATTTCTTTCCTATATTTTCCTGTGTGAGAAGTTAAGAGTGATTGTTTTTATTTTCTTTCCTATCTAGAGGTTAAGAGCGATTGTTTTTATTTGCTTTCCTCTCTAGAGGTTAAGAGCGTTTGTTTTTATTTGCTTTCCTATCTAGAGGTTAAGAGCGATTGTTTTTACTTGCTTTCATATCTTTTCCTGTGTGAGAGGTTAAAAATGATTGTTTTTGCTTTCATTTCATGTCATGTGGTTTTGGTTATTCATTTCATAGGATCCTGATTTGATAATGCACATATGATCCCTTAGAGTGATTTCATTTCATGCAATTTCAATTCCTACAAGTGTGAAAGATTAAGATTTCAATTTCGCGTGCTGTACTATAATTGTACTATAATTTCTTTTAGTTGATTGTTGAATTAGAATAGGTGAATTTGGTTTGTCGCTATTTGGTTTCGTAGTTATATTGATCTAAATTGGAAGTTAATTTCTAGCATATACAGTGCACGCATGCTTTGCAAGTTTTACGAAACCCCCGGGTTGACAATTAAATGATAGGTAATTAATTTGCCCCAACACCCTCACAAAATTATTGAGGAAAGTGAAGAATCATGGATCGTATCCGATGGAGAGAAACCATTAGAACCTGAGATTGAAGAATTTTTGACATGCCTATGTGTGGATCCTCTAAGCACATAAGAGGATAATCATCTAATGCTAGAAGATATGCATGTCACGATAAAGGAGGATATGTCGAATGAGCCAAATAAAGAGGTAAACCAAGAGCATTTTAGTTTTATTGAAACTTGGTTTCAAGCAACTGTAAGGCCATCCCACTCCTTAATTCTCCCTTACTTTTTGACATCATCATTAAAACAGTTGTTTCTTCATACTGAGGTATGCATTGAATATTATATTCTAAACTTGAGTATGAATGCATTTTTATACATGTTAAGCACATGGTTACATTGGAAACACTCATATAGTTGAGAGGAATTTCTTTTCGCCAAGTAGAGTAGGATAATAAATAAATAAATAAATAATTGTTGCATATAATAGTTAGATTAGTTCTAAAATATAGTGCAACATCTTTCTCATTGTTTTTTATAATTGGGGATGTTAATATCTAAAAAGCAACTAGTTGAAAATGAGAGATCTATGTTCGTATAACAGATTTATGTTGGGGTCTCTTTCAGCTGCATATTGTTTTAATGAAGATTTTCCCTCAGTCTTATTTCCAATTGCAGCATGGTTCAGCTATTACTTTGCTTTCCCACTTATTATTTGTTTATGATAGTTAGATTTGTTTCTAGTTTTTCTTTTCAATAAAGTAAGCTATGACCATTACGTTTGGAATATTATGTGAAGTTGGAAATGATTGCATTGCAACATCGTCTAGTGTTGCATACCAATTGTCTCGTACCTTGTTTCAACTAATCAGTACCCATAATTTTGGTACCAATTTGCTATTTTGCAAGACAAAGCAGAATTCAAGGATATTGTTCATTTGGGATGCTTAAATACTTGTCACGCGGAATCAGTCGATCTTGCGGACAAGACAGACCTTCCTAGAATCTAATGAAGACCTAATGACAAACAAACCAACCAAACATTATCTTTCTCTAAATGCGCTTTATAAGTAATGGGAAACAAGTGTGTTTAAGGGCCTACCTCATGTCCAACGCAAGTTCGGAGATGCCTTCGCTTCTTTGATCCAAGTAAGTTCCTTTGTCACAAACCTGCAAGCACAAACAAGGCAAAAAATTAAATAGCACCTGAATATCCAATATTATAAAACATATTTAACATGAAAGTCAAGGAGTCCATGAAACAAATAGCATAAGATACTTGTTGAGAAAAATGAGCTTGATTGTATTAATTCAAAAGAAAAGAACCTTACAACCTTTGCCTTGTCGCTGTACAAGCTCCTTCCAGGGTCCAACAAGAAGTCTCCTCTACTTTGACAAGCTTCACTCACTCCCTAATGGGGCCAAAAAGGTATGTGATCTCTCCTCTTAAGCTCAAATAGGAAGTCTTGATTTCACTAGCATTTACCCTCAAAAATTCAGCTTCTAACCTCTCTGGCCACTGACCCAATGCTTCAATTTATAGTGCAATGGAGATCAATTACCAGCTCCTCCTTCAAAGGGACAGAGTCCTCCTTCAAAGGGATAGCTCCTCTCAACAAGGGATTAGTTCCTCCTTGTATGGGATGCATGAACCACTTGGAGCGAACAATCCACGTGACAAATCCTTCTAGAAAACTCTAGAATCAACCCAAGATGAGTTTTTTAAGATAAAAATTGTGCCTTTTGACTTTTACAGGGGTACGCACCCTCCCCTTTACATACA
>APFE031588404.1:33531-45479 GCA_000404065.3 Pinus taeda
CTAAAAATAGACTCCGCCCATATGTCTAAAAATAGAAGTACATCTATTTTTACCAACATGACCAATCATCCACAAATAACATCCTACAACTCATAGACCATGATCCATATGTCTAAAAATAGACATAGTCTAAAAATAGACTTTGCACCAAAAATAGCCTCCGGGTCCACTTAGTGAAGGCGAGTTCTTTTCACTAAGCTCCATCATCTTGTTGCATTTTCAACAAAATTCCTAAATAATATGGGCCTAATTTCTCAAGGAATTGCACAAGGAAATAGGGGTTCAAGCAGAGGTAGAAATTGACCAAGTCTAGGTTAGAGTTTCTCAGTAAGAAGAGAGATAGGTTTATCAAACACATTTAAAAATATATTTTAAATAATAAAATTAATAATTTCACCAAACATTATATCAATACATTTTAATAATATATAATACGATTTAAATAATTAAATTTCACCATTAATTATTTATAATCACCTAAAATTATATCATACATTTTTAATTATAAACACCATTTAAATAATTAAATTTAACCATTGAGTAATTTATAATTTATATTTTAATTATATTTGTATTTATTTTAAAATATCATTCTCAATTAACAATGGCAACATCTTTGAGTCAAATGAAAGTTTTGATGATACCATTTTGCATATTTGTCTGCCCTTCATGTTGATACATACATATAAAAGATTAGATGAGATGTGATGTCAATTCCTATTTCACCATTAAATATATTTATATTTATATTTATATTCTTTAATTAAATTTGTATTTGTTTTAAAATATCAATTCTCAATAACAATGTAGCATTTTTGAGTCAAATGCAAGTTTTGTTGATATTCCATTTTGCATATTTGTCTTTGCCTTTATGTTGATGCATACATATAAAAGATGAGATAAGATGTGATGTCAATTCCCATTTCACCATTAAATATATTTATATTTATATTTATATTTTTTAATTAAATTTGTATGTGTTTTAAAATATCAATTCTCAATAACAATGCAACATCTTTGAGTCAGATGAAAGTTTTGTTGATATTTTGCATACTTGTCTTCGCTTTCATGTTAATACATACATATGAAAGATGAGATGAGATGAGATGTTTTTATTCTTATTTTAAATTAAGATCTTTTTCTATTTTCTTAGAAAAGTATCTCAGCCATTAATTATAAATTAAAATTTGAATTTTTAAAATGTCTAAGTATCATTATTTTTTAAATTAAAGTTGTCAAGTCTTTTTAATCTTTAATCTTATTGATGAGATTTTATTTACTGTTAGGTCCCTAGGCTACTAGTGTAAGCCCTTATTGTTATTAGTACAACCCCTCATTATATTGTTGTGCCCATGTAGTCCCCATATTGTTATTATTGTGCCCTTACATTATTATTGCTATGTTCGCTCTGATTTATTATGACCCCTTAGACTCCTATATATAAAAAGGAGGTCTTGTCATTTATATCATCTAAGAATTGTTCATTTGTGTAATGTAAAGGAGGTTGCCCCCTCGAAGAGGCTTATTTCTAAGGCGTTGATCTATCTTTTCTATCTTTTTGTGAGCTGGTTTCATAACATTTACAAATATCACCTTTAAGGGGAAATTTCAATAATAATGTCTTTTTCAATTTTTTGAAAGGTCATTTGATTCCTCCATGTGTACACCTATACATTCATTATTATCGTTCTTTATAAATGTTGTTTATTGCCTCTTTGTATTCTAAGCATTTTTTTATTAGAGATAGTTGTTCATATGATGGTTAATTTTTTGATATTGGTTTGTGTTCATTTTTGTTTATGGGTGAGCTTGTCAAAAATATGTATTTTCATAATCTAGAGCCTGAGTTTATTTAAACTTTTTCATTTGTAGTATGATCTTTGTAACAACCCCAGGTTAAAAGTTTATGTACTAAAGTTAATAAAGGAAAAATAAGACCAAGGCTATGGGATACTTAGTCCAAGTTGAATGTTGGGTGAAGTATCCTAGTGGGCATCACTTCTTGTTTATTGTGGCTAAGGGAAATTGGCAAAAGTGATAACAAAGGATTTGAAAGGGCAAAAGAGACATTCATTGACATTTTATTTTATGAAAATAAAGGAACATAGAAGAAATGCAAGGTGAAAGGTCACAAGTTGTATGTGAGGAGGAAATTAAAGGAAAATTAAGGAAAATGAAAAAATTAGAGGCATCAATAATAAAAATGCTTATAAGGATCAGTTCACATTTTTTTCAACCTTTTGTTAGTTTTTTTGTTGGAATTAGTCTCAGAGAGAAGAGGAGCACCAAGAGAAGGAAAGAAAGCAAGCAAAGGAAGGACAAGAAAAGCAAAGGAAGGACAAGGAAAGTAAAGGAAATCAAGGATCAAGCAAGGAAAGGTTGGATCAACAGTTTTAGTGGGCATATTTGCAGGTAACAAGTTGCATGTATGATTTCCTAGCTAGCTTTGGCATGCATGGTATATGCATGTGTGTATTTAGTTTCTTTGATGTCGTTAGCATGGGTTTTGTCGGGTTTTAACAGTGGTTTTAGCATTTCCTTGTCATTTCTGAATAACCATGACATCATGGGTTTCTTTCTTGGTTGAGCTTTGGATTCCTGGAAGGTTTTGGATCTGGGTGAGGTGGTCTTAGGAAAATCCCAAGGGTTGGGGGTGGAGATGTTTTTCTCCGGGAATACCTCAATAGGTGGGTAGAGAGAGAGAAATTCCTCAAGGGATGGTGAAGGAATTCTGAGACATCCAAGCTTGGTTTGGTTTTGTGATTTAAAGACCGGTTTAGGTGAGATCGTGGTATGGTGAGGGTGGAGGTGGTATAAACTCTGGATTAACTTGGTAGTTCATGGATTGGTTTATCCCATGATATCTCACATTCATGCTTTGAATATGGCATGAGGGTGATTAACTAAAACAAAGATTTGGTTCAGCCCAATCTATGGTCAGGTGGTACATGAAAGTCCCTAACTTGGTTGGATTTTGCATATGGTTAATAAGAGGTAAGTTCTCTTGTCTTGGATAAGTAATTATACTTGTTATTATGTGGCTTTAACGGTTTTTCCATCATTGTTATCTATCTGGTTATATGCTGGTTATAAGCATGGTTTTATGATAGGTCTAAGTATGGTTCTGATCAAATTTCAATTAATGAATGCCTGGTTAATGAATTCATGACCTAATTGGTGTTATGAAAACTATTGTGAGAAGGCATTGGTCCTTCTTGTTAAACCTCATATAAGTTTCAGATCTCTATGTTCAGATATGCATTCATGACCTGTAGGTTGCATGTTTACCATGTGTTTAATAGAATGTCTGTCTTTGTTGGGAGGGGTCAGGTGAAGTCCTTGTTCAATTTTTTGGTTTAGAAGATTTGTTTCTATGTTATTTATCATTTTTGGAAGTTTCAATGAGTTTTGTGCAAAGGGTTGAATCCTAAACCTGAAAAGTGGACCAAAATTCATGGTCGTAAGGACAAAATTAACTAAAAAACTCCACAGTGGCTGGGAAGCAGGCTTATGGGAGTGACTAGAGGCTTACAATCACTTGGAGGCCTTTTTAAGGGAGTGACTGAGGCTTTATAATAGTGAGAAAGAGATTTAGCTTAGGGGTAGGACACCTGGATGGGTTGGGTAGCTCCTAGAGGCCATGCAACACCTAAGGGAAGTTAGTAAGGTCTGATCCACTTCCTTAAGGTTGTATAGGAGGTTGAGTCTTGTCATAGTGACCCTCAGCTCATGTTTACCTCGGTGTTGTCGCTGCAACAAACACCCTCCAAAATTTTGCGTACTATTGAAGTTTGAAGCCTACTGTGGATCTTGTGATCGGTCGTTCCATAGTCACTTCTTGGTCAACTGATGATTTTGAGCTGCCTTCTTGGATTGGAAGTGTCGAAGTCACTTTCTCACACATGCTTAATTCGTAACAAGTGCATATGTACATTCTCTTACCCAAGCTTGGAAAATCATAGCACGTTCCATCAAGGCTATTCCTATGCAATGTTTAATCCATGTTAACAGTTGGTGCACATTAACAATGACTGTTTCTCACATTCTAGTTGCATTTGTACTTCCATTTCGGTGAGTTTTGCAAATAGTCACTCACACACATATTTGTTTTCAAGGGTTTAGTTTTCATGTTTTCAGTTGTCTCTTTCACTTTTTTTAGTTCAAATAGCATCGTTTTCATGATTGTTTTCTCTGACATGTGTTACTTTCACTGTCATTCACACATCGCAAGAGTTATTCGCACTTTAGCAATTGTCATAATTTTGCATGTTAGCTGTCACACAATGTATGTATGCGTGTTTTTGTGGTTTCAAGGGGTTATCTTTGTGTGAATGAGTTGGTCTAACTATGTAAACATAAGTCACACTCATTCCCAAAGTTTTAAGTACTATCGTACAAGTGTCATCACGGTCGTCGTAAAGTGTACCTTTAGTGTTGCACTTGTCGTAGAGTCATTGCAAAGTTGTCACATTGAGGGAAATATGTTGTTAACATGTTCCAAATAATCTATGTTGTTGTTTCATCAATTTTTTTCAAGTGTGTGATCACAGTCAAGTCATAGCATTGTTCACAACAGTCTCTTCGGTCCCACACATAGCCAAATTTCAGAAAATTCCCAACAACCTAGCCTCATCCAGCCCTCCTGAACTACACACTACACAGTCTCAACACTCAAGCAGTGACCTTGTCTCTTGGCACTTCACAATGTGCAATATCTTCCTCCCAAAACTGCATATTTCACAACTTCAATGCTTAATCCTCGACCTTGGCTCCCAGAATTATGCAATTCCTCCTCCTAGCTTGGCCTTAACTCTACATTACGCAATATCTAGCCTCAAACTCATCCTTGAGCTCTTGAACTGTGCAACTATGCAATGGCCTAACCTCCCTTGTCTCCTAGAACTACACAATGTGCTCACCCAGTTCTCATCCCCTAAACCTACCACACTCATCTCTAGAATTTCACAGTTTTCTCCCTCAACCTAGCCTGAATTGCACACTGCACAGTCTCAAGGCTCAGGGCTTGGGCAACCAAGAAAGGCTTACCAATCAGAAACATCTAGACAACAAGGAAAAAGCACACTACTTTCTTGGCAACATCTAAAACTCAAAAAGAAGGAAACATAAAAAAAACTAGTAAAGATGGAAACATCTCTATAGTTGTTTTTTCTAATAATGTAATTGTTTTTTATCTCATATATTTTGTAATTAAAAATGCATAAGGAAAATGTTTGCACTATTTATAAAATGCTCATCTCTCCCTATTGACTGAAACAAATTTATTGACTGACTCATCTCTTCACTTGCAATTTGAAATTTTTTAAACATAATACATATGATTTTCTTCATGCTTCACACTTGTTGGCATTTGACACATTTTCCATGCTCACTTTTCTTTAGACAAGCAAAAAATATTGATGATTGGAGACCTACCTGAACAATTTAGGAAATTTGAGGTCGTTTTGAAGCTTGTTGGCAACTTGCTGTAGGTGAAACCCAACGCGTAGTGCGCGGGTTCTGATGCGTAGCGCTCGTGCTTTTTACCACTAAAACTTCTGCCCTGACGCATAGCGCGCGCCCAACGTGTAGCACGCAGGTCCTGATGCGTAGCGCGCTACCAAGACTGCCCAACTTCGCTCAATATCTCATGAAATCGCCTTTGCAAGTTTCCAATTAGCTTGTGAGAGGCAAATGATTTGCAAAATGAGGAGAGAGGGGCTTTTATAAGCTTAATTTAAATTAATTTCCTCTCAAACCCACTTTACAATGTTTATGCAATGACACTTTTTTAAAACTAATTGCTGCTGACTTGTGATTTCCTTTTTGTCATGAAATTGGTTGAAATGATGCTTTTTCTTGAAAATTTTTGCAGGGATAGCTTCTGAAGAGTCTTGGCAAAGGAGACCAAGGCCGCATGCTGACTTCTGGAGAATTTGAATTTTTACAAATTTTTACAAAAATGAGAAAATGACCTTGCCTTCAAAAACAGAGTTTTTGAACTCAAGGTAAAAATTAGCTATGCAATATGAAATCATCTGAAGTGAGGCCTTGATGGACATCCCTCTGGCCTGCTGGGCATTTATTGACCTCAAAAGACAAAATTGGACTAAACCCTAGACCTAGGACCTTGATTTCAAGACAAGACCAATGACCCGGTAAGGAATTTATTGACTGAAACAAACTTAATCCAGCAGTGCCAAGAGGGGAATAAAATGCTCATCTCTCCCACTGAAGCTAAACCTACTTTATAAAATGCTCATCTCTCCCACTGAAGCTAAACCTACTTTGTCATCACCCATTGGACAAAATGACCCCACTCCTCAAGACTCAAAGACACAAGCCTCCAACAGTAAGAATTCAAGCAAAAGGAAGAGGAGGTAATCAGGCCTCAATTCAAGTTTAAAAATTTGTTTTAATTTCAGAAGTTGTTGATGTTGTTTTATTCAGAACAACAACATGAATTTGGTGTTTTGGAGCGGAATTTAGTAGCACAGTGGCATTTTGATAAGGCTGGAAGGCATTCAACAAGCAGTTTTGAAAATTCGTTGTGCAACTACTATGCATACCATGCCCACACTCTTGCACGCATATTGGAAGGAAGCCAATTGTCAGGGTTTAAAGGGGTCGACATGGAGGAGGTGTGGCAGCCAACTCAAGCCTTCATCTGCGACCATGTACCAGTTTTGAAAGAAAAAATCATCAGTCGATGCACTGCTACTACGCAGCCTTTGCATAATCAGCATTCAAATTTTGAGATTTTGCTATTTTCATTTCATGATAGTCATTGTTGAAGGAAATTTTATTTTCTTTTAGAAAAAAGTCTATGTTTTAAAGTCAAAAAACACTTTATTGCTTTTGTTTTTGAAGAAAAACATTTAAAATAACAATTTTCCTCTTTTGATTTTGGATTGATCCATTGTTTGGATTAGTGATGCAGTGAATTCAAACTCTCATCATGTTTTGTATATACCTTTTTAAGCTTAGAAATACATATGAAATGGTCGTTGATGGTTCAACACTATTTTGGTTTCAATTTTTTTAGAATTTATGGGCAATTCATGGTTATAATACTTATGACTTGAGGGTTATCAGTTATACTCTTCAAGGATTCTTATGGTCTGATGTCTGGAGTTATGTTTGTGTATTTCTCAGTTATTCTGTTATCCCCTTTTGTTTTATGAGTATAATGATATTGGTTGATTAGAATCCATTTAAGTTGCTCTAGTCAACTGCTTTCATATTTCAGTTGCAAATGAAATGTTTTATACTCATCCTTTTATTTTTGTTGTTTAATCCTTCTTTCTTATGAATGAATAGTATTATTATTTGCATAGGAAATTTTTTTCTTCAGTTTTTCTCCCTTGTACTATAGCCTACTACTATGTCCAAAATCATGCCTAACAAGCCCTTGTAGAAGATGTCAGTTTACTTGCATAAGTAAAATGAAGAACAATTGATCACGGGTTATCACCTTCCATACCATTTGTACTTCAACTCAATACATTTAAATCCTTTTTCGCTCTTTGTAGAAATTGTGCTATAAAGTCTTCAAACTTTAGATTTTCGAGTGAGGGAGCTCCCTCCAGTTGGAGAAGACCAGTCTCTCAACCCAAAGCTATTTGTGGTTACCTCCAGGTTCCTCTCCTTAGCTTGGAGGAATTACGGAGTGCAAACAAGTTGGATTTTTTTTTTTTTTTTTTTTTTTTTTTTAACAAGGCCGGGTAGTTGATATATTACCAAAAGCTTTGATGGAGCAAGCTCCTATTACAAACGACTGTACCATGAAAAACATCTAAGCCATGAGATAGGAACGTAGTCTCTTCTCCTAGGCTTGTGTTCAAGACTTCATGTATTTTTATGTGTATTCTAGTGTACTGCCTAACAAACTGACGTGATAGAAAGATAAATTTACATGTTATGGGATCTTTGATAGTTTTTCAAGGCTTGTAGACTAATTTCTCCTAAGTTGATTGGTTCTTCTTGTCATAATTGACCGAGTTCTATCCTTCCTTGCTCGAAGAGTTGTTTTTGTAATATGCCACTACTTCTTCTTCAGTGGATTGAATTCCATTTTATTTTTTTGCTTGTCGTTCCTTTGTCTCTGCTTACTACTCCATATTTTGTTGTGCTTCTTTGATTTTGTGTTGCCTGAGGTGCTTCTTCTTCTACTGTTGTTGACCACTTTCCTTTTGGCATAAACGGGAACCGTTGGATATCAGACATCAAAGGATGAGGTTGTCAGAAGAATAGTGGCCAAGATTAAATCGCATAGATTGGGATCAGGGGATGAACGACGGAGATTAATCAAAGGAACTGGTGGAAGAGGAAACTATAGGAGACGTTGCAGCCATTGATGGTTGAGATCTACGGTCATTGGGCATGAACATGCTAGGATGTTAACCGAGAAGAAAGTCGGGATTATATGCGGAGATGATATTTCGGGTAGGGTGGAAACCATAAGTGGTAAAAGGGAAAAGTCACCCGATTCCACTGACCGAGCGACACGTAGCATTGGAGGAGAGAGAGAAAATCGCTTTTCGGGCGGGTAATCTCCGTGCTTGTTGTCGGCCCGAAATTGGTGGGAGCCATCTGATCCATTGAGTACAGGTCGACGGTGGAGGAGATCGACGGTCCTAATTTGATCGGAGATCGGGGAAAGGAGGTAGCAACACTGCAGAAAAGACTTGGGAGTGCGGGCCTGACGATAATTATAGATGCAAATGAATGATTTTTTGAAGTCTGGTTTAAGCGCTTGGACGGTTTTTTCCCATGTACACTGATAGAGTTGAAGTCCCCGCGAATGAAAGAATTGAAGGAGGGCCAAAATCTGGTTATAACAATCAGGGAGGAGGGTTGAGATAATGGGAGGGGCAGATGGAGGGCGTGGATGCTTAGAAGGGATTTGCGCTCACTGAGAGGAGGGAGTGAAGGGAGTCAAGAGATAGGAGTGAGGAAGCTGGGTAAGAAGAAGGGTGGGGGCTTAAGATGAAGTCTGCACACTAAACAGAGGAAATATTGCTGCTTATTAGAGAAGACAGGGAGGGGCTTTGAAACCATAGTAACATTATAATAACATGGAAAGTGAAGATTTCCTCGCTGAGATTGTTGTTGTGATTTTTGTGAATGCACCCTCTATTCTTATAGTGCTTTATCTCAGCCCGAAACCTGCCTTTGATGAGATAGATTACAACGTGGTTCTTGTGACCAAGATTACAATCTTCGTTCCTGCTGTTGCTCATATGAGAATCTGAAGTTTCATGATTTTTCCTTTGCATTCCCGTGATTTCCTGGCTGTTGCTGCAATGATGTGTCCTTTGTTGTTTTTTTTTTATTTATTTATTGCTTTTATCATTGTGATTTTTCCCCTGGATTTGGTTAGCTTTATACTTGTGATTTTTTATTTTTTTTATTAAGGAAAGGAGTTGTGATATTCCTCCTGTTTTTCACGAACAAGCCCTTCATTTTTTTTCATTGCTTGGTTTGCAAAATAATCTGCCTGTTGATTGTGAATTCTCAAGACATGTCTATAGATTACATTGCCAGAGCCTTCCAAGTTCTTCCTGATTCTTCTAAAAATTATGTTCATGAACTCGTTGCTTGGATTTTTGTTTCTTGCCATTGCCTCTATTATTATGGTTGAGTCTCCTATTCTGATAGGATTTTGAATTTCTCTTTTTTTTTATTATTCTTGTTCCCATCAACAAGTTGTATGCTTCTACCTATTATTTGAGATTTGTCCCAATCCCCATTCATATGTGACATTTTCTTTCCCATCTGGATCAAGATTATTCACCCTGTCCCTGCCTTTCCCGGATTATGCTTTGAAGCCCCATCAAAGTATAGACAGTATCTATTCTGATTTTTCCTCCAGTTTGTCAGTTCCTCTTCACTCATTCTTATTTTCCATATATTTCCTGAGTTTGTCTTCCTCTGTCCTTTTTGTCCATTATCATTTATTATGGCTTTGCTGAGCCAATCTCGCTCTTCCTATTGAAGGGTGTTGTAGTGTGTTAGAGTTGTTCCTTTGACATTGGGTATTTCAGAAGTTAATCCCCACGTTTTTGAGAGGGTCTTCCCTATCCTAGGGATTTGATTTTTGAAAATGCACTTGTTTCGTGTCAACCAAATTTGCCAACATAGAACCACTGGAATGCATTTCCATATTCTCTGAATTGTAGCTTTTTTCTTTGCTGTGTATGGGTAGGCCTTCTCAAAGGTCTGAAGAAAATCCGGCAAGGGCTTTTCGAAATTTATTCTTATTTCCAAAGGACTTATCAACTGTTGCCAACATTCTTTGGCAAAAGTGCAATCTTGGAAAAGATGTTGTATATTTTCTTCAGCCTGCATGCATAATAGGCATCGTGTTGGACCTTGAAATCCTTTTTTTAAAGTTTTCACTGGTCAATATTCTCCCTTTTAAAAGAGGCCAAAAGAACATTTTGAACTTAGACATACTTTCTGATTTCCATGTTTTTTTCCAAGAATCCCAATCTTGTTGATTTGGTTGTTCTTAAAGGATTTTATATCCAGTCCTAACTATGTAATGTCCACCGCTTCGGTCCCAAAGATATTCATCTTCCTCATCATGGTGGATTGGGAATTACCCCTTTTAAGAATTGCCTAATTTTGCTCCATTGCCCTTCCAAATCTGTCGGAATTGCTAATATTTTCCAGTCTTGCCACTCCTTTTGGTTCCATAGAGAGATTGAGTGTAAAGTATTGAAACCTTACCTTTCATCCACTCTTGTATGTATTCAATTTCTGGATGAGTTTGTAGTGGTTCCTTTCCCATGATTATTTCCTCCCAAATTGAAATTATTTTTCCATTGCCTAGGATTTTAGAAATGTATCTACTCATTAATGGAATTGTTTTTTTAACCAGCTTCCAAACTTGGGTACATTGTCTTATTGGGATATTTCCATTAAGCAATCTTTTCCTGGTGCCATCCATATATTTTGATATAAGAGTCTTTTTCCACCAGCTCTCTTTTCTTGTAATTAGTCTCCATACTATTTTCATTCCCAGTGCTACATTCATGAGCCCAGGTATCTGTATTGATAGTCCTCCTTGTTCATAAGGTAGTACTACTTGCTCCCACCTGACCCGGCTAAATTTTTTGTTTTCTTGCTTCCCCCCCTACCACAAAAAGCTTCTTAAGATTAACTCCATTCGTTTGTGGGCACTCGCTGGGGCCATGATTATTGCATATTGGTAGATAGGTAGTGTTGCAAGGAGTGCTTTGATTAGTATTACCATTCCTGCTATATTCAACCACATCATACCCCAGATTTGTATTTTGTTTTTCATTTTTTCAATTTGTTTAGTCCATATTTCTGTTTTCATGTTCTCTTTTGAGATTGGAAGTCCCAGATAGAAGAAATGTGTCCATTTTTCCTATACAGGGATGTCTAAGATTTGTGAGATCCTTTGCATAGTTCTTGGGGGGGGGGGGGGGGGGGGGGGGGGGTTATTCCATCCACATATCCTGCATTTTGTATTGTTTAATAGCCCACCTGAAACCTGTAAAAAATCATCCATAACTTTTTTGAACCTCCTTGCTATTATTGTTGATGCCCCTCCCAACAACAATGTGTCATCAACATGTAGGTTTTAACCTCGTACAGAAATTACCTGCATACGAATTCTAAAACACATAAAATAAACAATGTGAAATCATAACACATAAAACACATATACACAGAGATTTTCCTCTGGATCCCAAATCCGGGACTACCAGCTTGATTTTTCATTATGTTCCTTTCATTGTTATAATACATATTTATAAATGCCGAAGCATCCAATACCATGGACCAAAAACCATCGCGTCCAAAAAACATGTGCGAAAATCATGCACAAAACCATAGGTGGGTCTGCCCAACCTAACATAGGATCCAAAACCAAAATTTTCTAGGGCGCTGCCCCGGTCCCCATAAATTAGGGTTACGGG
>APFE031588404.1:69351-80437 GCA_000404065.3 Pinus taeda
TTAATGTTATTTTGCAAAATAAATTTGATATAAATGTAATTTGATATAAATAACATAAAATTTAAAAAAAAAATAAAACTAACTATTAATTATTTAGAATATACTCCCGGATGCGGGTGAAAGGGACAGTTAACGGGACGGTGGCGGCGGGAGGAGCAGGCGTGTGGAGTACGCCCTGTGCCACCTGTCCTCACCTGTTGTATGCCTTCAATACACCTGAATGCTCATTCAAGGCCGAGTTAATGTGGCTCGTCAATCTACACAGGTTCTCCTGCTATTATCCGATGGCGCTCCTCCACCACAGTTCAGTTCTCTTCATACGCTTGTTAGGCCTCTTTGCAGGTTCAGTGCTCTGTTCGGAAGATGATTTAGGGGTTCATGGTGTTCAGGCTTGCGGAGCCGCTTCTGTGTTGGTTTTCCCGGATTGCCATAACCCCTTCAGCATTCTCATCAGCTGTATGCCCTCAAGCTCTCTCAATTCTCTGATTGATTGGTTAATTCGGCCCCTTCCAGTCTTCTTTGTTCAGAAAAAATTTGTTGTGTGCCATACTCTCTCTGCTCCAGGCAACATGACCATCTTGCGGCAAAGAATGGGCTGTCGTCGGGGTGGAGTTCGTGTGCGTCCCCTGTGCCATGCTTCTTCCTCTTCAGCGGATACATTTCTTGGAACTATTTTTGAAGGTCATCCTGCTCCCAGGCGAGGTCGTGGTCGTGGCCGGGGATAGAGGACGGTAATATCAAGCCCCCGATACACCCATGAGCACTCGGCCCGCTTTCAAATCCCCTACACTTTAAGTGACCATTCCTTCATTGCCACTATCACGATTCAGCTAAGTGAGGGTGCTGCAGGCATGGCCTCGGCAAATCCAAATCCTTCTTCACAGCCGACGGTGGAAGACATGCCAAGCACCTCTCAGAATCTTTGCCAGAAGGATGATGCTCCAAAGAATTCTGCTTTACAGGTCAAGTCTGCCATGGCGTGTTCAAATCGTCCAGGTGAGAAGGTTTTGTTGAAAGAAGAGGGGCCTCCCTCTGATGACGACGACCTCTCCAGTTTCGGTTGTCCGATTGTGGAAGAATCGCCCTCCACGGCTCAAGTTCGTTGATCAGGTTGTCGTTATCTTTTTGCAGCTTTCATGTCTGTTCATGGGGAAATGCTCAGTTGTTTTCTGTCTATGTTCAGTTGTCTTCTGTCCATGTTAACAGTTCGAGTCAATCGTATCACCTCCGTTACGCAGTTTTGGACCACCAGAGAGTCTGCATTTTGTCATGGTGGTACTGGTTTAAAGGCTCCGGTAATAGTCTTTGCTCTAGATGGTATGCCGCTAGTTCTTGTGGGTTATCTGTCAATCTTCCATGTGTGCAAGCCATCTTCCAGGCTAGATCTCTTGAGGCTGCCGCCTCGTTGTAAAAATTTTTTGTAGTAATAATAGGAGTAGACTTATTCAAAAAAAAAAAAAAAAAAAAAAAATAATATATATATAAATATAAAAATTATTAAAAATTATATAGGTGTTTAAGAGAAAATGTGAGTATTAAAATGTTGAATTTGGACAAATTGTCTTGAGTTGTGGAATGGATTAATAGAAGTTCTGAAGTGATTTGGAAGCTATGATTGACAGAATCCGAATTAAGATCTTGCAAGTGGCAACAAGAAGGATTGATCCTCTATTTTGGTGGGGCTCCGAAAAGGAATACAGGAGTGGCAGGAGGGGGATGGGTGCTCTATGACCTCGAGGAAATTAAAGTTGTAGAGTATTCATGGGCCTTGGGATGCAAGACAAACAACCAACTTGATGCATATACCCTCTACCAAGGGATTCAATTGGACAAAGAAATCAGGTAGCTTCTCTCATTGTTTTGGGAGACTTCCTCCTTCTTTTTTAGCATTTGGTGAAGGGCTCCTCTCCAATGGACAACACATTAGAAAGTCTTATGAAGAGAATTAGGAAAATAGAGGAAGGGTTCTTTTCAATCATATATTTTCATGTTCTCCATGATCTCAATAAAGATGCAGAGTTATGTGTTAATGAAGGGTGTAAATTAAGATTGTGAGATTTACAAATCAAGTTCTCTCTTGTTCCTTTGAGCTAAATGGATTGTCATTTCACAATTATGAAAGATTACATTATCAATCAATAATATTATGACATGTAAATTTGTTTTAAGTTGGGTCAGTTTTGTAAAGTATATATCTACAAAACCTCGCTTTTTGTTGTCTAGTTTGGAGTCCTTTTGGAAAAATATGTAGTTTTGTTGGATAAGAGGGTTCATGATTTTTTTTAACATATAACCATGTATTACCTCCTGTATTTGTTGCGATCCAGGTGCGAACTTGCATATAAATACAAAATTCTCATTTGATTAAAAAACAAATACTAAAATGTTGAAATTAAATGTTTTATTTTAAAAATATTCATAAAACTAACCACAATTTTTATTTTTAAAAAAATTGTACTTTATTTGCTCCCTCATTTTTTTAAGAGTTGCAATTTTATAAGGATGTGTATGAGTGTGTGTGATTATAATAATTTCGTATGTAATATTTTTTTTGGATATAAATGTAAATAATTCTCACATCTCATTTATTACTAATGTAGCTATATAAATTAAATGGCTGGTAAACACCCATAAACATCAACTCACAATAAGCGTTAAAACACTTACTTCATAACACTTCTCACATTGCCAATTGGGCATGGTCGTCGAATGAATGTTTGGAGGAGTAGGTTGAGGATTTCAGGAGGATCCTACCACGAAATCATCGATTATGGGAATGTGCCTAGTGTTGCAGGTTGTTGTGGAGAAGGGAAGAATATCATAGAGAGAGAAAAGAGATTTGTTCAGAGACAACTCTCATTGATTTTTTAGGAAGGATGAAAGGATTCTTGGAATTATCGACAATTTCAAGTTCGGGCGATTTTTTTTATTGAAGATGCCTCATTGGCTTTGTGTATTGAGGAAGGGTCAGGAAAAAGTGTCATTGTGGAGCAGATGCGGGGTAACCCCATAACAACATCCCTCCCTCAAGCTCAGTGGATGGTTGGGATTTCGCTTAGGGTTTCTCCTAATGTGTCTTTTTCACAATAGGCCACTTCCTCTCCAGATTGTTTTCTGGTTACTTGTTTTTTGGAAGGATCCCCATGTGTTAGTTTATGGAAATAATTGTGGATAGAGCAAGTGACTTCGGGAGGGTTCCTGTGTGGGGATGTGCAATCCAAATTTTTGACCTCTCATGAACTAAGTGGCTCCTAGTCATTTTCAAATTGGGAGGATATTGTCACTCTATCATCCTTCCAGTAAATTTCCCCAAGAATATAATTGGGAATGGTTCAATTTTCACTTAAAGTAATAGTGGCGTAATTATAAAGGATTTGGAAAAAGAAGCACAAATTGGGGGTTTCAATCTGTTGTAAAACCCTAAGGAGCTTCTCATGTAGACAATAGGTGGGAATTTTTTGTCCTTAAAAGGAGGACTAGAAGGGTTAGAGAAAAAGAGGAAAAAGATGAAGTGTGCAAAGTTGAGTTAGTAAGAACAAAGGATGGTTTTCGGGAAGGATGTTCTGCTAAAGGAAGTGGTCAAATTTGCAAATAGAGTGGTTTTGGGGCACACTAGAGGAAGAAAATTTAGTTTAAGTTTCTTGAAGGGATTGGTGGCTCGATCTTGGGGCTTGGAAGGTGGGGTCCTGCCAAAAATTAGGTAATTGACTAGGGGATACTTCCTTTTACTTTTAAATTCTAAGGAAGATGCAAAAATGCCCTACATAAGAAATGGAGTATTGATTCCTCTTCAATCTTACTGAAGCATTGGACACCACTTTTTGATGTTCCAAAGGAAATGTTAGACCAAGCCCTTACGTGGTTTAGGTTGTGGGCATTACCCATTCAATTCAGGTCTAAGGATGCTTTGCATGGTATCAAAAACAAATTGGGCATATTCTTGGAAGCATATTTGTCTTATAGACAAACAAAGATCATGATTGTGGCTAGAATTTTGGTTATCTTGGATATTAAAGGTTGGTTATAAATGGAAATGGAGCTCAATGCATTAGGGGCTTCTCATTAACAAATTTTGAATTATGAGGGTATTCCTTTCAGGTGTAGATGTTGCCATTTACTTGGCCATATAGCCAAAGAATGAACCTTTTCATTTACCAACTAGCGAAATAATGGATCCCCATTAGGGGTTAGAAGGAAAATAAGCTCTCCATTCGATCATCCAAAAGAGGAATTCTTGGTGTTTGGGGATGAAGAAAGACGTGCCATTCCTCATATAAATTCTTAATCTATTAGAACTAAAAAGGACCACAATTTTCACTTAGCACCACCAAAGGGAATATAGGCATAGGTGGAAGAGGGAATCCAATCAACTGACGACACACATACTAATTTTATTCTTCCTTTTTTTATTTTTCACTTTCAAATGGTTCTTTTTCAAATTTGGGTTTGGGTGAAGATGGTACTTCTACTTTTGTGTCTCCAAGACTTAGTCTGACATCTCAATTACCCTCCTTTCTCCAAGAGGATTCTATGATTGTTCCTTCACCCATTGTTGTCAGTCCCTGACCTCTCCTTGGAATCCTCTAATACCCTTTTAGGATACAATATTTGTCCTCACCCTCCAAATTTAACTAATTATATTTCCCTGAAGGGATTATTATTTAACCCTATTGCCTTGGGAGGAGGACGAGGAAGAGGCCATAAATATCATTTGGCCAAAGTCCAGGACAAAGCTTGACTTGATATGCCAACAAGAAAGCAAATTTCTATACATGGGGTGCTTAGAGAAATGAATGCCCTAGAAGGGGTTACCCCATGATTATATGATCTGGATTTTATCAACTACCGGAATTAACCAATATATTTTACTTATGTGATGTTAGCAGACATGTGAAAGAGTATGAAAAACCACATATGCATACTTTAAAGAAGAGTAAACATAAAGGAAACCATCAAATCAAAGAACACACACAACTTGATAACATAGTTTACCCAGTGTGGGTTACGTCTTTGGGCCCGATGTCAAGATTGGGGATGCCAATTCATTAAGTTATTCAAGATTATGATGAATACATGATGTGTTCTTTGTCAATACAAGGAAGAACTCCCTTAACTAGAATTGCATACCTCTCCACGAGACGTTCTCCTATAACAACTCTCACTCATAAAACCTCTCCTCCATCATAACAAAGGAACAATATCTCACATGAAGTGGCATACAATGATCCTCTCACAAAGTGGCATACATGGATCTCAAATGTAAATCATCATCTCAACAAAAATCAAATGAATACATGGAAACAATGCATCTTATACATCCAAATTTGGGGATGGCCTAAAAATCAGCTACTCAAATGAAATAAATTCATGTACCATCCCGTTCCTTGCAAAAAATTGTGAAATATGACTGTAAACTCGACCCCTTTCTAACTCAGTCAAATTTAGTCTCCCCTCTAATCTCAAAGATTCGTCAAATATTCTCTTATGCGGGTTGACTGAAATTCGGCTACTCAGAAGAAGAAACTCATCATGCCATCGATTGCAAAAAAGCTAAGAAAAATGAGTATCAAGTCGACCTGGTTTGAAACTGTCATTTTCGGGCCTCTAGGGAATCTTTTATATTCCATGCAGATTCTTGCATCAAGGTTTCACCTTCATGGTTTAGCTATCAACATTCTGCTTTTGAAAAATCCATTGCTCATATCAGAAAACAGATCATGCCATAAGACTCTTGGCGAAATTCTGGTTCATTTGGGTATAGACTTGGCATGAATTTGACACTTTCACAAATTGGTTCCAAGGGAATCTTCGAGATTCCTTAAATATTCCTTATATAGAATATTCTTTGAAATATTCCCTATCATATGCTCCAACAATATTCCTAGAATCTTCTTGAGATTCATGTTTTCATTGGGCTGCCTATGCCCTCATCTCTCATGTATTCTCCATGGTCCCCTTTGAACCATTTGAATGACATTTTATAACAAAGTGTGATGGTGAATAAAACAAAGTGTGTGGTTGGCATAATGGTTGACATAGCCATATTAAGTTACTTGTTGTTAGGGAGGTTTTTGGTTTGAAACCCATGGACTCCCAATTTTGGTTTTAATATAGTTTTCAAACCATATAATATATGGTAAAACAAAACTCGTATTGTAACGACTCCCAAAAATATAAAAATAAGACAAAAATGGAGGTTGCACCATGCCAAGGCCACTTGGGGCTAATTTGAGGTGCAATGTGATGTTGGAAATTGTAACTAGGTTAGGTCTTCATTTAATGTATTTGAGTCATCATGAAATGTACTTGTCAAGAGAATAATGAATTTTATTATTATTATTGTAACAATGACTTATTAAAGTGTGGGTTTCACGCTTGGGTCATCATTATATTAGTCAAAGTCCCCATTGTGGACTCTTAGGATTAATATTGAGTTTATAGAGTCGTTGTACATTCAAAGATACCCTTCTTGGGCTTTTGAATCATGTAAAAATGTTTACTATCGAGTCAAATATAATTTATGTACCACCACACCAAGTCAGCCTAAGGAAACTTATTAGACCTCACATGGAGCCTATAAATACAATAAAGTTGAAGTCATTTGGACCATCACAACTCAAGCTAATTCGATATCTCAAGAGTAGTTGGAGAAGTGAGAAGTAGGACGAAGTGGGTCTAAAGAAGCCAAAGGAAGTGTGAGTTTAGGGAAGTCTAAGGATAAGAAAAAATGAAATTTTTGTGCCTCTCTCTCTCAGTTTCGTGCCATAGCTTGGGAGATTGAAGTCTTCTAAGTTTCACTGATGTCAAATGTTGCCTGATGTTAGAAGTTGCCTGATGCGGGAAGATGCCTGATGTCGGAATTTGTTGCCTAGTTGAAGTTGCTGGAAAGGAGGTCAAAGATCTGGGAGGCTTACTTGGTGTGGAGGGAATGTTTGTTCTTTGTCTAGGGTGAAGAGTCTCAAAGAATACCATTTAAAGGAAGAATTTTCTTGATTGGGTTTTCCCCTCGAGGGGGGGTTTTCACTGGCATAGTGCCTACATCTTGTGTCTCTTGTTTTGTGATCTTCATACACACATAATATGGTAATTTCTTAATGAAAGATAAGATAATAAATAAGTAAAAGAAGCCAACACACTCACAAATAATTATCAAGAAAGGAGAATCAAACCCTAATATAACTGCTTTGATTTTCCAACATGGTTTCAGAGCTAAGGTTGGGAAGAGTTGAAGATAACTTTGTTGGCATGGATTCTGCCTTTTTGATCAAGAATGGGTATCAACACTGGTAGAAGTTGGATCAAGAAGGTCATCCACTACTTATTCAACAAGGTCAAAAGTCAAGGATTCTTGGTTGCTCTTACAGGTTCTCTTAATGATGACAATGCATGGATCATTGATAGTGGAGCATCAAGACACATGACAAGAGAAAGTAAACAAATTCATACACTATCAAAGGAGTTATCTTCTCATGTAGTGGAATTGGGTGAAAACAAAAGCTATGTTGTTAGAGGCTTGGGATCAACATCTTTTAAGATGGATAATGGATCGAAGTTGCACCTCAACAACATTCTATGTGTTCCAAGTTTGAAAAAGAGTTTGCTTTCTGTTTCTTGTTTATAAGATAAAGGGGAAATAATTGTATTTGTTGATGGAAAAGTATTGGTTTGGGGAAAAGACTCTAACATTGATAAAGCTAGTGTTATTGGAGTTCATGGAGGAAGTCTTTATAGAGTCATTACACCACCTCCTCAAACTTTGGTTCATATGGAAATAAGTACCATTGAGTTGTGGCATAGGAGGTATGGTTATCTATATTATAAGGTCATCCCTACTCTTAGTCAACTAGTTCACGGTATTCCTAATATGAAGTTAGATCATGAAGGTATGCTCATTGGGAAAACATACAAGAAAACCATTTCATAATAGTGAAAGTAGGTCTAAAGAGATATTAGACCTCATCCATTCCAATGTATGTCGGCTCATGTATGGAGAATCACTTGGAGGTCATCTCTACTATGTGACATTCATTGATGACCATTCTACAAAAATATGGCTCTACCTTCTCAAAACAAAATATGGAGTATTTGATAAGTTCAAGGAGTTTAGGGCCGAAGTGGAAACCCAAACTAAATGAAAGATAAAAACTCTCAAGTCTAACAATGGCGAGGAACCTAATTCTAGGGAATTGAGTGCATATTGTAAGGAAGTAGGTATTAAGAGGGAGCTCATTGTTCCCTATTATCCTAAACAAAAAGGATTGGATGAAAAGAAGAATAGGTCAATTGAAGAAGTCATTCGAACTATTCTTCTTTATCAAGACCTACCAAAGTTCTTATGGGGAGAAGCAACAATGACATCTGTATACATTGAAAATAGAAGTCATCATAAGCGTATTGATAATACAACACTTGAAGAAGTATTCATAGGAAAGAAGTTGAGTGTGGATCACCTCTGAATCTCTGGAGGTCTAGCATATATCCATGTTTTGAAAGGCAACCAAAAGAAGTTGGACTCTACAAGTATCAAGGGAATAGTCGTTGGATATAATATCTCTTCAAAACCATATAGAATCTACATCAAGGAAGGAAGATATTTTGAAGTAAGCAGGGATGTCATATTTGATTAACATCAAGCATACAAGAAATCAAAGGATATTCCTATTGATTGTGATGATGAAGAAGTTCCCATATTTGAAGAAGAAGAAGTTCATCATGAAAAATCTACTAAAAATATCGCAGAAGAAGGACCAAGTGAGCTTATTCAATCAGTGGTCATCCCAACCACAAGGAAAAGGCAAAATTGGTTGAAAGCTACATGCTAAGATGTTGAAGGACATCAAGTTGCAAAATGAACCTTCATGGAAAGAAAGAGACCAAAGGGATATTCTGATTATGTTGCATATATGATGAAATTGATTGAAGTCGAACCATCTACATTCAAGGAAGTTGTGCATCAAAAGATTTGGAAGAAAGCAATGCAGGAACAATATTAATCCATCATGAAGAATGGGGTTTGGGAAATCGTTCCTAGACCGAGTGACAAATCATTTGTCATGTCTAATTGGATCTATAAGATCAAACATGTTGTTGATGGAAGTATAGAAAAGTACAGAGAAATATTCGTTATAATGGGTTTCTATCAAAAGGAAGGCATTGGCTATGAATCAACCTTTACATCCACAGCAAGGTATACTACCATTAGAGCTTTGGTTTCACTTACTGCTACAATAGGGTGGAATATCCATCAAATGGATGTGAAGACCACATTTCTAAATGGGACCATTGATGAGGAAGTGTACATCGAACAATCCTAAGGCTTTGAAGTTAATATCAGGGACTCTCATGTTTGCAGACTTAAGAAGGCCCTATATGGTTTGAAGCAACCACCTACGGCATGCTATGCAAGGATGGATGCATATATATTTAGAATTGGGTTTGTGACGAGTCTTTTTTTATCTAAATCTCTACATCAAGGTCGTGAATGATGAGACCATAATCATTCTACTATATGTGGATGATCTATTCATCATAGGTGTGAAGCGAAGAATTCAAGAATGCAAGAAGATGTTGGCAGCTGAATTTGAAATGAAGGGTCTAGGACTAATGCACTATTACCTAGGTCTAGAAGTATGGCATAGACCTGGGGAGATATATTTGGGGCAAGGAAAGTACACAATCAAGTTGTTGCAGAAATTTGCGATGATGGATTCCAAGTCAATGGCTAATTATATGATTACCATTCTCAAGAAGTTGAGGGACTCTAACTCTAGTTTCGCAGATCCTACCTCCTATCGACAGTTGGTGGGTTCCCTCATGTAGTTTTAACCCCATACAGAAATTACCTGCATATGAATTATAAAATACAGAAAATAAACAATGCGAGAGCATAACACATAAAAAACATATACACAAAGATTTTCCCCTTGGTTCCCAAAACCGGGACTACCAGTTTGATTTTCATTATGTTCATTTAAATGTTACAATACATATATATACATGCCGAAGCATCCAATACCATGGAATGAAAACCATCACACCCAAAACCATGTGCGAAAACCATGCACAAAACCATAGGTAGGTCTACCCACCTAATATAGGGTCCAAAAAAAATTTCCTTGTTGTTTTCTTTCCACAAGAGAGCTTAGTCATTTATCCAGCCTTGCAATGCACATTGTTTCTCTACACCAAGAGAACTTCTCAGAGCTCACAGATTTTGTCAATGCATCTGCAGTATTCTTAAAAATGTCCACCTTTACCAACAACACCTTTTTGTCTTCTATCATATCCCTCACAAAGTCATACTGAACATCAATGTGCTTTGTCTTTGAATGATAAGCCGGGTTCTTTGCCAAGAAAATTGCACTTTTTTTGTCAAGTCTATCCTTATAGCTCCCTGTACTAACCCCATACTTCAACACAATCTCTGCAACCTGACTGCTTCCTTGCTTGCATGAGTGGCTACCATGTATTTTGCCTCTGTAGTTGATAGTGCCATTACAGATTGTTTCTTACTCATCCAACTGACTGCACCTCCAAATAGGTTAAACACATACCCACTTGTAGATCTTCTCTAATCTAGGTCTCCAACCCAGTCTGCATCAACAAAGCCACGAATATCCAACACTCTATCCAATACTAGTCTTCCTTGGTAGCACAAACATAATCACTAGTGCCACGCAAATACCTAAAAACCCACTTCACTGCTATCCAATGCTCCTTCCCTAGTTTTGACATAAACCTGCTCAATACTCCCATTGCATGTGAAATGTCTGGTCTAGTACAGACCATTGCATACATCAGGCTACCGACTGCACTTGCATATGGAACATGGGACATGTCCTCTTCCTCTTCTTGTGTCTTGGGACACTATTCAGCAGATAGCTTCACACCTACAAGAATAGGAACCTTCACCGATTTATTATCCTGCATATTAAACCTCTACAGTATTGTTTGGACATACTTCCTCTGCTTTAACTAGAGCTTCCTCTTTGACCGATCTCTTTTAATTTCCATGCCCAAAATATAGTTTGCAGCACCAAGATCTTTCATGTCGAATTTGGAGGACAATTGGGTCTTCAAATCCTAG
>APFE031588407.1:0-44974 GCA_000404065.3 Pinus taeda
AAGGAATTTGGAATAAATATCATACAAAATATCAAAGTTTTCAGGTTTGTACTTTTATACAGCTAATGCTTTTAAATTTTTGACAAGATAAATATAGAGTGCGTAAAAGGTTCTAAGATGATAACGGAACATATAAATAGGATAGTGGGTTGCATCCTATCTTAAGTCTCTCCATTAATATATGTAGGACATTGAACTTCCTTCCGATCTATTTATGTTCATTTGTTAACTTTGACTTTATCTATATCATCAGCATTTTAGATATTTTTCATATTGTTAACTTTCTAATTATATATATATATACTATTTGTGGAAAATAGAAAAGCACTTTTTGGTTGCTTTAAGCTTTTTGTGTACAACATGGAATTGGTTTTTGGAAATTATTCTAAGAGGTGTGAGCTCCTTCGCCTTTTTGTTATTCGGATATTTTTCCTAGATTTTATAGCCCATTATAGGGATCCATGCCCTTCTCCTTTAGGATTTTATAGCTCACACAAAGATTTTCTCCCTCTTTTTATTTTACAATTAAGGATAGGTTCATTTAGTACAAAACCTTTTATAGCAAGATTCAAGCTAATTCTACCTAGGGTTGACCGTGAAGTTTTAGGTATCATTGTTTGTATTATCTGGTTGATCACCCTCAAACCCCTATAGTCCTAAATTTAGTTTTATGCTATTCATCTTCCACTATCCAAGGCTAGTGTAATTCCTTGAAGTTGTGAACCCTCTCAAAAGATTTTGAAACTCCTCATTTTGTTCTTTTTCTCAAGATATTTTAAGTTCTATTTAGGAATTTGTTATATTAAAGGTAGGATCATCTCCTTGTAGCCTCACACTAGATGCTTGGATCACTATCACAAATAATGGTGGACAAATGAATGGAGAGAACTTGGATTCTTAAATATGAAGTATTTGCATTCTTCAGCGCCAAGTTTGACATGAAAGAGACCAACAAACTCTAATTTGATAAGTGTGGGATTGAACATGTGGCTTATGCATGGTGTCAACCCAAAACAAAAGATTCCAATATATATGTTGAGCTTCATGGTGAGATATTAAGAACTCTCACAATGCACTAGGTCACTACCTATCGTTCCTTTCTTAAAGTCCTTCAAGAATAGTCCACCCATCAAGGTATTTACAAGACCTCATGTGTAGTTGATTTCTTCTCCAGAAGCTTCTAGATTAATCCATTTAGAAGTTTATTGAAGTATTCACCACATTTTCCATCTATTTGCAATACAAGATCATGAAGAGGTAATAATCTTAAATTAATTGTGGCTTTCTTTCCCTTATTTGTAATGAAGTTGATATGTTTGAGTCACCAACTCCATATCATGATTTCTTAAGAGTCTTCTCTACTAAATGTAAATTTGAGTGAAGGCCCCACCTCTTCATTATCCCTCCTTATTCCATTCCATGTCCGTGTGTTTATTCTTGGAGCTATTATGCTTGCCCCTTGACTTTCCCTCTTCCCCATTTCTAGGAGGATGCCTAACCTTTCCATGCTATCCAACATACTTCTTAGTTTTGTGTTCTCCAATGTCAAAATCATACAAAACTTATATATTGAAAATCTTTTCATGGAGCCCCTTCGGACAACTAGCCCCATTTTTGCTACATTGGATGTTGAAGTTATTTCTCTTTTCAATCACATTTTTATAAATCTTGTTCACCTTCTCATGACAAATAATTTATCAGGTTGTCTCACTAACCTTTTAGTTATCCACAATTTTCAAATCAAAGATTAAATTGTTTCTTTGATCCTTGATATTGGTTTCTTTAAAAAATTGCTTTCCTAAGACTTTATTACTTATATTCGGCGACCCATTACTGATCATGCATATCAATTGGGATAGGTTAAAATGATGTACAATTTATCTAAATAAATAAAGATGGTAGACTGTGATGTCTCCCTTATTGATTTCTTAGATCTACTCATAGGTATTTGCTAGCAACATCACCATCATGGAATTTATGAAGTTTCTCAAAATAATTATAAGTTGTTAAAAATTAGGAAATTGTATGAACTCAAATCTTCCACCATGGCCCATCAACGATCTTTCATTCTCTCTAGGATTTTTTTTATTCATTAATTGATCTTCTACAATTCTCTCTCTATTTTTCTAGTCCACCCTATTAAACATGATATTGACAAGAAACTCACTCTAGGTTTGTAACCTTTCTTTGAAGAGTTTTTAGACATCCTTTTACAATTTTCAAATCAAAGATTAAATTGTTTCTTTGATCCTTGATATTGGTTTCTTTAAAAAATTGCTTTCCTAAGACTTTATTACTTATATTCGGCGACCCATTATTGATCATGCATATCAATTGGGATAGGTACAATATGATGTACAATTTATCTAAATAAATAAAGATGGTAGATTGTGATGTCTCCCTTATTGATTGCTTAGATCTACTCATAGGTATTTGCTAGCAACATCAGCATCATGGAATTTATGAAGTTTCTCAAAATAATTATAAGCTGTAAAAAATTAGGAAATTGTATGAACTCAAATCTTCCACCATGGCCCATCAACGATCTTTCATTCTCTCTAGGATTTTTTTTATTCATTAAGTGACCTTCTACAATTCTCTCTCTATTTTTCTAGTCCACCCTATTAAACATGATATTGACAAGAAACTCACTCTAGATTTGTAACTTTTCTTTGAAGAGTTTGTAGACATCCTTTTACAATTTTCAAATCAAAGATTAAATTGTTTCTTTGATCCTTGATATTGGTTTCTTTAAAAAATTGCTTTCCTAAGACTTTATTACTTATATTCGGCAACCCATTACTGATCATGCATATCAATTGGGATAGGTACAAAATGATGTACAATTTATCTAAATAAATAAAGATGGTAGACTGTGATGTCTCCCTTATTGATTGCTTAGATCTACTCATAGGTATTTGCTAGCAACATCACCATCATGGAATTTATGAAGTTTCTCAAAATACTTATAAGTTGTTAAAAATTAGGAAATTGTATGAACTCAAATCTTCCACCATGGCCCATCAACGATCTTTCATTCTCTCTAGGATTTTTTTTATTCATTAAGTGATCTTCTACAATTCTCTCTCTATTTTTCTAGTTCACCCTATTAAACATGATATTGACAAGAAACTCACTCTAGGTTTGTAACCTTTCTTTGAAGAGTTTGTAGACATCCTTTTACCCTTGGATGGCCTTCCTCCCCCTCGTTTATTGGAAATTCTAGTGATTAAGTCCTTCCCACATCCTTCGCCAATGCTCCAAAAAATTGCCTTGCTCCTGCTAATGTTGTTGAGACAGAATGTCAAGTATTCACTTTATTGGAATCCAACCATATTCAACCTCACACATCATCTTGTGTATCACCAACATTCGGCCTGACACATCTCCTTGTGTATCGACCAATTTCCATATACCCAAAGAGGACTTTGAAGGAATGTGTTTGGCTATGAACTTTATAACTCTCAATAAGCTCACAATAAAAATCCATTAAAAAAAAAGAAGATGATTTTCTAGGTTTGGTTTAGGGTGATAAATTCTTCTCAAAATTGGACTTTATAGTAGGTTATCGTTAGGTTCTTATGAATGCCTAATACACTTGGGCAATGTCATTCAAAACCAAATTTTACTCATTAGAATGGATGGCCATGCTTTTGGGCTTACAAATGCCCTTGCCACATTAGTGAGATAGATTATTGGTATCTTTAGGCCTTGTTCTCGTAGATTCATTTTCATATATGTAGATGACATCCTTCTATTTAGTTCTTCATAGGATTGGAATTTACAAAATGTGCACCTTTTGTTGGACCTCCTCTGCACACACAAGCTCCAAGTCAAGAGTAGCAAGTAGTTTCTTGGATAGCCCTCCTTTATTTGTGTTCACCCTACTAAATTTAGGCTATTGCAACTTGGCTAATACTCTCAACTTTTCCGGATTCTGCCCTCTACGTCAACTTTCCTAGTTGTTTCGGAAGTTCGACTATTCCTAGTATTTTTGGCTTCTGCTCTCTGCGTCAGTTTTCCCACCAGTTCCGATAGTTCCAACAGTTCCCTGCAATTTCAGTTGTTCCCCTTTGATCCGGTAGTTCCCTGCAGTTCCATCAGTTCTAGCAGTTCTTGTTGTTCCCAATAGTTCCGACCTTTGCCCTTTGGATTAGGGCAGCATTATCCCTTGGGATCTCTTCTCCTACTAAAACCCAAAGACAAGTAGAGAGGAAGAGATCCCAAGTGTGTTGTAATGACATGAAGGCCACTTTTATTTGTACTAAAACGTTGAGCACAAGTGGGGTTTTTATGGTTGCTGGTCGACCTTGACGAATTGTCCCATAACATAAATAAATTCATATCTCCATGAATACTTATCGGAATCAGATGATCTTTAGATTAATCACACACCTCTCGATGAGAGCGATCCAAGAAAAATATCAGCTTCCAGTAATAAGATGACCCACATGGAGTTTGGCCCTTGTTGCCAATTTTAACACTCCCTCTGAACTAGGGAGAACTCCATCCGCTGATCCATATGTCTGACTGTACTATCTCTGCCATCAGTGCCCTGCACTGCTTTGCTCTGTTGAACCATGAAGAAGAAGAATTGATCGAGAATGTCTCATACCATTCTCTATTGACCCAAAGTCAGTTTCATCTGAAGAGAGTGTGTCACATCACTCTTGCTAGCTCGAAGTCAGTTTTGTTGATCCCAGATCAGTTTCATTGATCCCAAATCAATGGAGGTCATCCTATCATAGGGAGTATGGTAGATACTTCAATGCATCCATTGATAGTACTACTATGATCCCTAACCCCATTTCCTTGCTCATTCATCAGATGAGAGGTACTTCCCATGAGTCCCAGTTTACATGGGTAGGATGCCTCGGCACAAGAACTAATCATCCTATCCACGGTCACCACAATAGGACTAATCATACCGACCCATAGGAGAACTAATCATCCTGTTTCACAGTTTCCATAGGAGAACTAATCATCCAGGTCGACAGGAGAACTAATCATCTTGTTCCACAGTTGCCACAGGGTATCACAGGGGAAGGTTGAACTTGTCATCCTGTACATATCGCACCACCAGGGGAGGGTGAGTTGCCTTATGGTCGTATGTTGCTCTAGTAAGTAGGTACGTTTTATGCTTAGTGAAATTTATTTCAATTTTCATAGTTAGCTCAATATCTTTTCTAGATTAGCAATCACATCAACATTAAAGTAAACTGCAGATAGAACATAAACATAAATTGCAGAAGACAAGCTAACAGAAGAGGACACAAGATGTGGCGCTATGTTATGAAACTAGCTCACAAAAAGATAGAAAAGATAGATGAACGCCTTAGAATTCACCCTCTTCAAGGAGGCAACCTCCTTTACATTACATAAATGAACATTTCTTTTATGATACAAATGACAAAACCTCCTTTCTATATATAGGAGTCTAAGGGGTCACAATATAACCAAGCCGACCTAACAATAATAATATAAAGGCACAAAAATAAAAATAGAGGGATTCTGTGGGGCACAGTAATAACAATATGGGGACAATAGGGGCACAAAAATATCAATAAGGGGTACAACTATAATAGTCATGGGGTAATCACTAGTATTATAGGGACCTAACATGCCCCTCTCCTTCAAAAAAAGTGTTGTTCTCAACGCTTGAGTAGTTTTGGATGCTTTTGTATAAATTTTCATCCTCCCATGTGGAATCTTCAGCGGATAGGTTCTTCCACTTGATGAGATACTCCGAATTTGATCGATTTCGTAGCTGTCGAGTTCTTGTTTCTGTGACTGCTTCCAGTGCCAGTATAATTTTTCCTTCCTCGTCAAGTTCTGGCAATATTGATTGAACTGGGAGCTTTTTGCCTATAACCTTCTTTAAACATGAAACATGGAAAACATGGTGCACTCGAGAAGCTGCAGGAAGCTCCAATTTGTAATGCCATAGTACCAATCTTTTGCAACACCTTGTACGGACCATAATACTTTGGTGATAATCTATTATCCTTCTTAGCTTGCTTGAGGGACATTTGTTTATATGGTTGTAGCCGTAGGAATACCCAATCACCTATATCAAAACTTCTTTCGTTGCGATGTTGATCTGCCTGTTGTTTCATTCTATTTTGCGCCAACACGAGGTTATCCTTTAAGACTTGGAGAACTTGTTGTTGATGCTCGATGTGATGTTCCGCTGCTTGAACCTTAGAGTTTTATCTTAAATATGATGTGATAGATGGTGGTTGATATCCATAAAGTGCCATAAATGGGGTCATTTTTGCTGCAGTATGGTAGGAAGTGTTATACCCCCATTCAGCCAGAGGCAACCATTTGACCCATTGTGTTTGTTTATCAGATACCAAGCAACGAAGATATCCTTCCAAACATTTTTTTACTATCTCAGTTTGCCCATTAGATTGAGGATGATAAGATGAGCTATGAGATAACTGAGTACCAAGACAAGAAAATAATTATGTCCAAAAATTTCCAGTGAAAATGGGATCTCTGTCACTTACAACAATCTTTGGGTTTCCATGTAGCTTTTGAATTGTTTCATAAATGCAGTAGAAACTATACTGGCTTTAAATGGATGTGATAATGCACAAAAGTGTGCATACTTGGTAAGTCTGTCAACTACCACCATGATGACACTCTTTCCCTCAGACTTGGGTAAACCTGTGATAAAATCCATTGAAACCTCCTCCCAGCATTGGCTTGGAATGGATAAAGGTTGTAATAGACCTGGGGTCTTAATTGTTTCAACTTTATTTTGTTGGCAAACCAAACATTCCACCACAAACTTTTGAATATCTGATTTAAGGCCATCCTAAAAAAAAAATCCTTCTAAACCCTATGGTAAGTTTTTAGAAATATTGATTGCCCTCCTAAGGGAGAGGTGTTCAATTTCATAACAATCTTTTGTTTGAGTTGGGAATTCTTATATAGGTATAAGCAATCTTTGTACAATAACAAATCATTTTTCCAGCTAAATGTATTAGATGTACTGGGATCTTGTTGTAACTTTTGAATTAGTGCCCACACTTCTTCATCATTCTTCCATTCATCCCTTACTTCGTTTATCCAATCTGGTTGTATAATAGAAATGGCACTAAGAAATGCTTCCACATCCTCATCCTTTCTTAAGAGTGCATCTGCCACAACATTTTGCTTCCCTTTTTTGTAGATGATTTCAAAGTGATAACCCAACATATTTGTGACCCATTTTTGTTGCTCTTCTGAAGATAATCTTTTTTCTAAAAGGTATTTAAGACTATCATGATCTGTTTTTACCTTGAAGTGTCTTCCCATTAGGTATGGTCGCGATTTCTTAAGTGCATGTAGTATTGCTAACATTTCCTTCTCATAAATAGCTTTGTGTAAATACTTTCATTTGATTGGATGACTTTCGAAAGAAATGGGTCTTTCTTCTTGCATTAAAACAACGCCATTTCCATTTCCTAAGGCGTCACATTCCACAATAAAGGTTTTTGTGAAGTCTGATGTAACTAAGGTTGGTGCTTGGCACATTGCCTCTTTAAGATGTTCAAAGGCCTTTGCTGCTTCTGGAGTCCATGAGAATGCATCTTTCTTCAATAATGTTGTTAGAGGTGCTGCTATTCACCCATAATTCTTAAAAATCTTGTCATAATATCCTGTCAACCCGATAAATCCTCATAGATTCTTTATGGATGTGGGGATTTTCCATTCCTTAATGGTTTTAATTTTTAGGGTCTACCTTAACACCTTCATGAGATAAAATATGACCTAGATATTCCACCTCTTGCTATCCAAAGTGTTAGGCCCCTATACTACTAGGGCAACCCCTTATTGTTATTAGTACAACACCCTTATTATATTGATGTACCCATGTAGTGCCCATATTGTTACTATTGTGCCCCATAGAAGCCACTATTGTTATTATTGTGCCCTTACATTATTATTGTTATGTCGGCTCTGATTATGTTATGAGCCCTTAGACTCCTATATATAGAAAGGAGGTCTTTTCATTGTATCATCCAAGAATTTTGTTCATTTATGTAATGTAAATGAGGTTGCCCCCTCGAAGAGGCTGAATTCTAAGGCGTTGATCTATTTTTTATATCTTTTTTTGAGCTGGTTTTATAACATTTTTCTCTTTCATCCGTTTGCACTCAAAAATTAATTTTCCAATTTTTCTTTATTTACCAAAAGAAAATTATAATAAATTCAAATTTACAATCAACAATTATCAGTAATAAATTACTGATAATTTAAAATGTTCAATTTCTTTTCAACTAAAACTTTAAACAAGGAGCACACACATATACACAATTAATTACACAAACACTTCAAGTCGAGGGATATCACATCCAACTTGCATCTAAAACACTCAAAAATTTCAAATCACAATGACACTTGAAGATGGGCTCAACTAGAGAAGCCAATCTCCAAGATTGTATGCAGACGAGGTCATAAGAAAAGCCAATCTGCAAGATTGTATGCAGACGAAGCCTCTACGACCTATTTGTGGATGGTATGCAGATGAAACTATTGCTAAATTTTAATGCTAATTTTTTTAAATTATTTTTTTAGTTTTATTTAAACAACACAATATTAATTATTTTATCATCCAAACTAAACTCATACATTATAAATAATAGAAACAATCTAGATTCATCTTAACCTTGGCTCTATCCAAGAGGGATCAAATCTGTCAATACACAAAACTCCCTTTTAGTGCAAAACTTGAAGAAAGGTTTGCACCTTGAGAGATTTGATCCATCTCTACTCTTAATAGATCCAAAGTATCTTGACACAATAAATAAAACTATTCAATACTAAAAATAACACTGCTATACTATGCCCTGCCCTGCCCTGCCAAAAAAACTAACTATGAAAAACCACCTTTCGCCAAAAAGCTGTGACAACTGGAAAAATGACACTATACCATCTTACATAAATATCCAACTAACATCTTTTTTTTTAATAAAAATGCTTTTATAACTTTTTCTTTCACTTTGATGTTATGTGCAATCATGGTCTTAATTTTAAAAAATTAAACATTTTGCTTTTTAATAATGTAGGGGGACTTTTTAATTTAATTTAATTTTTTTATTAAAAATATGTATAAGGACTTATGGATCTTGACATCATAAACATGTTTAATTATAAAATGATGTAGATATGAACATTGAACTCTCCAGTGCTTTTATAAAATACCACGATTAATTCCAAAATTACGGTCATATTTGTGATTGTAATGTATCTTAACATCATAAGCATGTTTCATAATAAAATGATGGAGATGTAAACTTTTAATTCTCCCATGCTTTTATCAATATACCATGATGAATTCCAAAATTCCGGTCTTATTTGAGATGGAAATATATGGGAAAGGGTTAATGATGATGTTTATTATATGATTAGATTAATTTATTTTGTAATTGTATATATGTTTTTTGCGTGTATTATGATTAATTTTCTGTGCAATATTATTATGGGATAAAGATTATTACAGATTATTAGTAAACTATTTATTATATTAAAAAAATTGTTAATTGGAAAGTTGATTTTAGTCCATAAATATATAGATTGACATGACACCACATTATTTTACTCTAGTACCAATGTTGTTGGCAAGAGAGGAGTTTACTCTGAGTCATAATGGTATGTGTCAAAATCACACCCTTTAGAGGTTGTGATGAGATTGTTAACCAAAAGATATAGGTTCATGTGCTATTTATTGAAAAATCACACCCTTTAGAGGTTGTGATGAGATTGTTCACCAAAAGATATAGGTTCATGTGCCATTTATTGAAGATTCACTCAGATTTTAATTTATAGATTGGGTTTTTGTTATTTTTAAATTTTTTTGTTTTTATGAGAAAATTGCGATTTAATTATGTTTGGAAAAAAAATATATATGTTTATAATTTAATGGTAACATTTTTTAATTCGTATTTTTATTTAGTTTTGTTTAGAAAAACTATGTTATATTTAGAATAAAGTGGATTTTTTTATAAATGTTAAGCTTAATATATTATTTATGTAATTGTTTAATAATATAGAAAACTTTCATATTTAAAAATATAAAAAAATGAGCGTTTATTAATTCATAATTGTATTTATCTTGATGTTTTTAGGGTGGAAAAATTAAATAAATCAATTTATAAGAGTAGTTTTAGGGATGGAGCCTAGTTTGGAGAATTGGGATTTGAAACATTCCAAGGCGAGTTTGAGGAATTAAATGATTTTTCTTTGGGGTAAAACTTTTCCACTAGCGGTCTTCTACACTTGAACTTTTCAATAGTGCAAGAATCACGTAAATAGGAGTTCAGATGCAAAAATTATGCCTCTCGAAAGTTGACCTATCATGATTGACCACCATAGTTCAAGAGGATGCCACATCAACCATTGTTACTCAATGAAAAGGGTCTAGCCACATGGGCCCTATGAAAAAACTATGGAAGGGTCGAGTTGTGACTCATATTGAGGGTTGAAGGGATCAAATTTAACCACTAGTTGGCTATCGAGTTTTGTTATTACTGGGCCACTAGGAAGAAAAGGGATTACATTCTATTCAAATTTATCTTGTTCCATAGTTAAGCATAATAGTTGAGAGTGGATAGAGAGAGGGTTTGTGATCTACAACAACCCATGGGCCACAAGTCTCACTCCTTCATATTTGCATCATTTCCATTTAGAGAAAGGGAGAATAAAGTAGCCTCACCTTTTAACTGGGTTTTCTCCCAAAAGGGTTTCTTAGGTCATATCTGGTGTTCATTGTGATTAATGTGTGTTTGTTTTTCATTGTTCTCTATTTTCCCTTTTTTATCAATTACATGCATAATTAGAGAAAATAGTAAATTATTAAATCGATAAATCTAAGGAATATTGTGATCCATAATGTAGTAAGCATGTTCGTCCTATGGATGAACCACATTAGCTAGTTTGAAACATCGACCAAATAATACTGATGTGATTAATCCAAAATACATGCTTACTCAATCTAAGGAATATTAACCCTCATAGTATAGATTTCATATTTAGTCTATTTTTTCATCAGATCCATTATGGTGAACTATCCAATAGAATATCCACGACAATTTACAAATCATAGATCAATTTATTCATGATTTGGGCCAATGCATGATTGAGAAAAATCTCTAAGGGAATTGTTCTACCATGCACAAATCTTGGATGATTGTAGTATTATGCTCATCCCTGAGATTTCTATCAAATTCTTATCAAATTTGTGGTTAGAAAGATGGTTGTTTGCTAGAAGATTAGCTTACTCCATTTTCTTTATGAACCTAAAAGAGACTCAAAATACTAATATTCAAAGAGGGAAACTAAGAATTCTTACAGATATTGCAACCTTTGGCATGATTTTGGGCGTGGAGTAAGACCAAATAATCACGAATTCATAAATATACCAATGTTCTTCATATGCCAAGTTTTTCTATTTATAGGCCCGTGGAGGCAGTTCAATTACCAATAATTGTGTTATGAAATATTATGTAAAGTATTTGAACGATTAGAAAGATGGTTGTTTGCTAGAAGATTAGCTTACTCCATTTTCCTTATGAACCTAAAAGAGACTCAAAATACTAATATTCAAGAGGGAAACTAAGAATTCTTACAGATATTGCAACCTTTGACATGATTTTGAGTGTGGAGTAAGACCAAATAACCACAAATTCATAAATAGACCAATGTTCTTCATATGCCAAATTTTTTTATTTATAGGCCGGTGAGGGCAGTGCAATTACCAATACTTACGTTATGAAATATTATGTAAAGTAGTTGAACCAAGATTCAAATCTCCTTAATTTAGTCCATAAATCATATGTTAAGATATAATGATTTCACCTAAACACATTATAATTGATATTGAAATCAAATCCATATAAAAAAAATCATAACCCATACATGATACACAAAAAAAACTCCAAAATAATAAAACCCTTTGCATGTAAATGGATCAAAACACTATTCCCTAAGAGTAGTTTTAGTAGTCATATACCCAAGCCTAAAAGTTTTCTAACTATGGCTATGAGTTAGTAAAATTTTCTAACTATGACTCTGAGTTATTAAAATTTACCAATCAAAATATATTTTTGAAAGATACTTCCTTTCCTTTATTTATGTGTTTATTTTTGTTGAATGGATACTTCATTTCCTTTATTTATGTATGTGTTTATTTTTGTTGAATGTCTTTTTCTTATGGTAAATCAATTTGTTAAAATTTCTCATGAGTTGCAATGTGATCCAATCAGCTAAACATAAATCCCAATCAATAAGTTAACAAACATAATGAACCAATGATTGTTAAAAGTTGGTGCACTTTAACAACGTCATTAATAATGGAGGGTTAGGTTTGAAAGCTCCCTACTACCTAAAAAAAGCTACGTTGAATTTGTGTTCCAATACTCTTCCTTGTTTTCTGCTTTCCCATCCTCGTGGGAGTTAAGCAGATGGTCCCATGGGTCCCAAAGGCGAAAAGCCTGCGAGCGAGGAGAACGTGGAGCCGTCATGTCAGTGAACACGCGCAGGGGCACATGGGACTGAGTACCGACCAAAATCACAATTCTCAGTCACTGAACGAGTTGTTGCAGTCTGTGACTTTTCATGGTGTTGTACTGTCCAAGAGTCCTCTCCATAGAGCTCATTTCAAGCCAGTATGGGAGCTTTAATGTCAGCTTTGATAAAGAAAAACACCTCAGACGAGCCTATCCGTTGAAGTTGGTGGGGGTCATTCATATAACTGACAGCCTTGGATTGGAGTCCCACAGATTTTCTCTGTTTTTTAACGAGAATTTGGCAAATTAGGTTTTGTTTGTGTGATTACACTCACCGGTGCCCTCCGTAATGTTTGGCATATGAAATCATATGATGACATATTTCATGATGTGGCTTAAAAGTCTTGATTGCTTTTCAAGTAACTTATGGCATGTACTCTACCACTCCAATGTTATATCAACTCTTCTACTGTACCACACTTATATTTTAAGTGGTAGAGTGTTGTTTTTTTAACCACTTGGTGAATCGTTCGTTCTCTGGATTAATTTAAGGGAGGCCTCTTGTGGTTGTCACTATAACACCAAGAGTATCCAACAACCTGCAAGCCAAATATACCAAATTTTTATGATTTAACAAGAGCCAAAATTCGCAGATAAAGGGAGTCTACCTTTTGAGCCGAGATCATAGCAAGGCACTATACTCAATGAGATTTGAACCAACAAAACTTACCATTAAACCACACATCACTCTAAGTGGTAGAGTGTTGTTAAGTGAGAGTAATGGTAAAATGGTTAGGTCATCATCGTTAATTGATTTAAATGCAAAAGTTGTAAATGTAGATATTAAATTGAAGTATTTTATAATATTAATTCATATATATTGTGTAGGGAAGTATTTAACAATTTATTATGAGGAATATGTTACAGTGAAATATGTTGTAATTAAAGGTTATATTAAATAATATCTCCATCAAGAGGCTATCTCTAGCTTAATATATAAGAGATGTTGTAATATCATGTCTTATTCTATCTAGTTAAACATTTTGACTTGTCATATTGCATAAAAATTAAAAATAAAATAAAATAAGATAAATTAATAGTAATAGTAGTAGTTACAATTATAATTAACAATTAAAGCAACATGATCCATTTTAACTCTGGAGCTACCAAGAGCCAAAAGAGATCACATTTCTTGAGGTGCAAAGCTCTTTTATAGTGAAAAGAGATTTGATTCGTCTTGGTGCTTGGTAGATCCAGAGTTTGGTAAATCAAGACTTAAGATGGATCTAAGCTAATGATAATTAAAAAACATAATATCTGTTTGATTTAAAAATTAAGAAAAATGGTAGGAGATGTGACTAGGATCAGAGGAAGCGATGAAGGCAGTTTACTAGGGTTAGGGTTTTGGAACGGGCCATTCTGGCAGACCTGCTCTCGGGACAGAGGGCAGGGGAGCCTGAAGCCACTCGCATTTGATCAGAAAGGTGAGGTGCGCAGAGACGAGAGGAGTACGGGGGTCTGAAGGAAGGCGGGACTGACAGAGAAATGGCAGAAGGAGATGAGAGGGGAGAGATCCCCTCCTATAAAAATGTAGCGGCAGGTGAGACAAGTCGAAATGGAGTGTACGGAGGTACTGACAAAAGCAACAAGGACATCCCAGTCATGGGGGCTCGCTGGCAAGCAGGGCTAGGAAGCAAATGCCTGCCTAGAGCAACGAAAAGCCCCAGGTTCATAATCCCTAACAATAAACTTGAAGAATATAAAGGATATATGAAAGATCATGCTCTGATTTGTAAGTTTGTGGGGACCTGACTGTCTGAGAAGGATTTAGCCAAATGGATACAACAAAGATGGAAGCCCAAGGGACACATAGACCTAAAAATAGGGGCAAAAGGTTTTTTTACAGTTATCTTTGCTAACCTGGAAGACAAGGAGAGGATTTTTGAAGGAGGACCCTATTTCCTGAACAACGCTGGTTTATTTATGAGGCATTGGGAGGAATGCTACAACCTAGACAAAGAAAAAATGCTAGCGGCACCTATTTGGGTTAGACTGTTTGGACTTCCAATCGAGTTCTGGGATCCAGAGATTCTGGAAGGAATAGGAAACACGATCGGGACATTTGTGAAAGTAGCTTAAACCACCAAAAGAGGAAGATATACGTCCTATGCCAGGATCTGTGTATACATGAATATTACAGAACTGCTTCCGGAGCATATTGAAGTAGAGTACCATGATGAAGTCTGGCAGCAACCAGTGGATTATGAGCATATCCCATTCCGTTGTAGAAGATGCCACAAATATGGTTATCTCTTTAAACAATGTCCCCTGAATGCACCTGGGGTAGCAGCAGAAAAGGGAGAGGAAGAGAAGAAGGAGACAGAGGCAAACAAGGAGGATGACAAAGGGTTCACAGTAGTGCTTGCTAGAAGGAAATCTAAAAAAGGATCATTTCCGCTAAAACCATCTGTCAAAACAGTAACCAGTGAAAACCAAAACAAATTTGGGATACTACAGGAAGAGGAAATGGAAACGGAAAGGGAAGACAATGAAGAGGAACCTTTAAAAGCGGATATAGGAAAAAACACAGTGCAAACAATTTTAGAACCGGAGAAGGAAGGAGGAAATATAGGAACCCCCCAAGACTAGACTCGAATGGAAATAGATCCACAAAAGGACAAAGGAAGTGAAGAAGAACAAGCAATGAGGAGACTTCTGCATGAATGGAGGTATCTGGATGAAAGATTCATACTGGAAGAACAAAAGCAATTTATACAAGGACATTTTCCAAAAATATAAGGAGAAAGGAGGGGCAGTCACAGCAAACCAACTAGAACAACTAGGAGCGCAAGGAATCCAAGGCACAGAAATGGGTAATACTGGAAAAGCAAGGAGAAAAAGAGGAAGAAGACCAATGAGAGAAACCATCCAAATGGTTGGAGATATGCTAGTCAATTCAGGAAGAGTTATACCTCTTTTAGAGGTATTCCAACAACCCCTTAAATTGTTAAAATGATAATTACAACATGGAATATTAGGGGACTGAATAGTAAGGGGAAACAGAGATATCTGAGAGACGGACTGAAAAAAGATAAACCTAGTATAAAGATTATTCAAGAAACAAAAATTAGTGAACAAAAATTGAAGGAGATAATGAGTAAATTTCAGCCTCATTATGAAATAATGGGTCAGGATGCCATAGGGAGTGCAGGGGGCCTGGCAATTCTTTAGAACCCAGAGGAAATTCAATTTGAAAATTGGGTAAGTGTGCCTTGAATTATTTCAGGAAAATTTAGGAATATAGGTTCTCGAGAATGGGTCCTTCTCATTGGAGTATATGAACCCCATTTATCGAGAGAACGCAGGAGCTTTCTCCAAAATGTGGGAACAATCCGAAGTTTATTCCCAGATTCACCATGGATTATAGGAGGTGACTTTAACATGATCACATCCCTTGAGGAAAAATGAGGAAGTCTTAGAAGAACTAATCCGAACATGGAAGCCTTTGGCAATATGATATCAGAACAAAGACTGGTGGACATTCCCACTACAAATGGGATTCATACATGGAATAACAGAAGAGGAGGTATAAACCAAATTGCTTCAAGACTAGACAGATTCTTAATATCTGAACAAGTCATAAGCAGAGACATATTTTTTGAAGCAATGATCCTACCAGGGATGGGTTCAGATCATTGGCCAATTAAACTAGAAATCGACATTAAGTCCAGTCCAAAAAAACGACCTTTTAGGTTCGAGGCCTTCTGGCTCAGAGATCAGAAGTTTATGACAAAAGTGGAAGAGTGGTGGAACCAGAGCCAGCAAATAGGAAAAAGAAAAATGCAGACCTTCCAATTAAAATTAAAATAGCTCAAGGAGAAGATCAAAAAATGGAACAGAGAAGAATTTGGGAACATATTCAAAGACCAGCAACTCTTAGACCAGAAAATGAAAACCCTGCAGCAAGAAATAATATCAGATGGCAAAAGTGAGGAGAGAATCCGAGAAGAAGGGATATTAATAAGCCAAATAGAAGAACGAAGAAAACAAGAGGAGATTCTATGGAAACAAAAATCAAGAGTGAACTGGCTTAGAGAAGGAGAAAGAAACACAAAATTTTTCCATCAAGCCATGATTTAACAGAGACAAAGAAATCGGATTTTCACCATTACAAATGAAGAAGGTCTTCACCTAACTCAACATGAAGAAATGGAATAGACTCTAGTGGGTCACTTCAAAGACCTCCTTACGGAACCACAAGTGAATAGAGGAGCAGCTATTGGAAGGATTTGCAATGAGATCCCAGCACTAATCACCAGAAATCATAATCTAGCCCTTATGAGAGCTGCAACCCTAGAGGAAATGGAAGAGATTGTGAAAGGGATGAAGAAGAATAAAGCTTTAGGACCAAACAGATTCACAATGGAATTCTACCAAGAGGGATGGAAATTCTTGGGGCAAGACATATTGCAGGTGGTTGAAGAATCACGACGACATCAGAAGGTATGTCTTGGTCTAAACTCAACCCTTTTGTCCCTTATTCCCAAAACTGCTAACTCTGATACCTCCCAGGGTTTTCGACCCATTGCTTTATGTAATGTTATTTATAAGATTATTGCCACACTGATAGCCAAAAGATTGAAGCCAATTCTGTCAAGCATTATCTCTCTAGAACAAACCGAGTTTGTGGAAGGGAGAGAAATCTTAGATGGCTTAGTAGTTTCTCAGGAGGTGGTTCATTCCTTAAAAATTGAAAAGGAAGCGGGAATGATGATCAAACTGGATCTCTCAAAGGCATATGACTGAATGAATTGGGATTATCTTAAATCAATTTTAGTAGCATTTGGTTTCTGCAATAGGTGGATAAAGTGGGTGCAAGATATGATCTCTATGCCAAATTTCTCCATTCTTTTGAACAGAATGCCAACTTCAACTTTCAATGCCACAAGAGGATTGAGGCAAGGGGACCCCCTATCCCCATTTCTATTCATCATTGTAGCAGAAGGGCTAGGTAGATATATCAAGAAAGAACTGAGAGAAAGGAAAATTAAAGGGTTAAGGTTATGGGGAGACAACCTACCAATCACCCACCAGCAATTTGTAGATGATATTATGTTTTTCTGCACAGTGTCCCTAAGAGAAGTAAAAAGAATAAAAAGGACTCTTGAACTTTTCATGGAAGCTTCAGGCACTCAAATCAACAAGGAAAAATCCTATACATTCCTTTTCAATACTCTGGGCAATGTTAAATCCTTCTTGACTAGAATATTGGGCTTTCGCTCTGGAGAATTACCAACAAAGTACTTGGGAACCCAACTAGCCCTAAATCCACTAAGGTTGGCTAACTGGCATCACACCATAGAAAAACTCAACAATAGACTCGCAAATTGGTCATTCCAAGCTCTGAATATTACAAGAAGAACAGTGCTTCTTAGATCGGTCGTACAAGAAATTCCTATCTATCCTTTGTCAACAACGGCTGTTCCCAAAGGAGCATGCACAAAATGGTAGAGATATTCAAAAAATTCTTCTGGGGAGGGCCACAACAACAAAAGAAATGGGCCCTGATATTGTGGAAGGGCCTGATAAAAAATAAAGCAGAAGGGGGATTGGGGCTAAGAGACCCCCATATCCTGAATCAAGTAATGGGAGCAAAGTTGTGGTGGAGATGGATGAAGGGAGGAGGAGACCTATGGAAAAGAATCTGGACACAGAAATACAATATGCCCACAAATATTGAAGATCTTCTAAGACTTGAGGAAACTCCAAGAGGATCTACAATATGGAACCTAGCTAGTCAAAACAGAGACATTATCTCCAAACACGTATTCTGGAACTCCAGAATGGAAATTTGGCTAAATTCTAGGATGAGGCTTGGTAGCAAAGAGGAAAACTGAATGAAATGGAGGGCCTCATAAAGACATGTCAGCGGGCAAAAGAGGAAGGACTAAATTATGTAAGAGATTACTGGAATGAAGAAAGACAGGAGGAAACCTAGAGAATTTGGAAGGATCCGGAAGAATGGGATAGAAACATTGGTACTGAACAAAGAGAGATATATACAAGAGAAATGAAGTCTAGGAGAATAATTACCAGAACAGACCCAGATATTTTGAGATGGGGTATATCCGCGAAAGGAACCTTCACGATAAAAGAAGCCTACTATCTAACCACGCAGCAAGGGCAAGATGAAAATTAATCCATTTGGAAACAAATTTGGCAGTCACTGGTGGCCAAAAGTAACTATGTTTTTATGGATAGTAGGTAAAGGTCGTACCCTGACATGGGATCAACTTCAAAAACGTGGAGTCCAAGGACCCCCCAGATGTTGTTTATGTAAACAAGCCCAAGAAACACAGGAACATCTTCTAAACTCATGCCCTTTTGCTAAGCAGCAATGGGAAGAAATCAACAAGCTTTTTGGCAAGACAAACAGAGATCCTCACAACATTAAGAAACTATCAATCAATGGGGACGAGGCCAATTCCTGAACCCTGTGGTTAGAAGGGCCTGAAGTCTAGTGATGGGCTTAAATATGTGGATGATATGGAAAGAAAGAAACCGGAGAATATTTCAAAACAAATAAATGGCACTAGAACTGATTTGGAAAAGAACCCAAGAACTCATAAGAGAAACCATCCTAGCGGAAACCTGGAGTCAAGAAGATTGGAAAAAACCTCCGAAGGAATGAAAGATCTTGGCATACCTCCATTTAGAACAAGGAATGGTCCACCCCCAGAAGTAGAAAGATCTAGTAACTCTCAACCATAGCCCTGCCAATTTCAAGTGCCCTCAAGCTGGCTTCATCAAACTGAACTTTGATGGAGCCTCCAAGGGAAATCCAGGGCCAGCAGGGTTCAGAGGCATCTTTCAGGATAATCAAGGATGGAAAAGATGGATGTATGCAGATTATGGGGGTATGATGAGCAACAATGAAGTAGAACTAATGGCTATTTACCAAGGATTAAGAATAGTGATTCGAAATGGATACAATAATCTAGAAGTAGAGGGGGATTCAAAGCTGGTGATAGAGATGCTCAAAAAATTGAATAATGGCAAGGGTTGGGAAAAAGTAGCATAGAGTTGGAGGACAGGAGGCCTAATTCAGGACCTGGAAATGCTCATAAAAAGAATCGACTATAATATCATCAATCATGTCAGAAGGGATGGTAATAAGGCAGTAGATTTCCTTGCTAATTGGGGATGCAATGAACAAGGGGGTAAGGTCGATAGTATATGGCCAATGCATATGGAAGAGCAGAGATGGGAGCCCCTCAAAGTAATCATCACCCATGACAAAAATGCGGACACAAACTCAAGGTAATAGATACAGGTGGCCCTCGATCGAGGTGAGAAACTGGGATAAGACGTGGGAAAGGATCATGAAGGGGAAAGATGGGCAAGGTCGACCACCTAACATTCCCATAATACAACAGGATGTGGGGGCAACATGCAGGCAAGATAGAATCCTGAGGAATAGAGGTGATAGGGGAGTGGGTGAAGAGACAACAGGAATCAGTGGCGGAAGAATGATAGGATGCTGGCTAGGTGGGAGGTGGCTAATAAGGGTGGCGAAGGGTGTAAGTAAGATCATTATGCAGCGAAGGAAGGAGACGGCAGGAGCAGAGCGTGATTTGGTTTCTTTTGAGACTAAACAAAGGTCTGGGTATGTTTTTGCAAAGCCAAATCTTGTGTTTTTTCTTATCTTAGGTAGTAGGATGGAAGAGGGGGGAGAGTTAGGAGTAGAAGAGAGAGGGAGAAGTATGCAAGAGTTGGAAATATCCCTTGAAGCTCACAGTAAGGAGATGGAGGGTGGAAAGATGGAAAATGCAAAGGAAAGGTCTAGCATGGGAATGAACCGTGGAGACCAGGGTAAATGCCTACTGGGATTATGCAAGTGTTGCGTACAGGGGCAACCTGAGGAGAATAAACAAGCAATCTGGGAGGTATAGAAGTCTATAGAGAACACTCATTTGTTAGGGCCAAGAGGAGGAAAGCCTGGGGGTAGCTAGACCATCTGGAGAACTTGGAGTGGGGAGGGCAAAATTGGGGAGAAGGGAACTCAAGAGACGGGTACAAAAGCAACTGCAGAGAATCTAACCTTTGTTGTTGGCCATGGCAAACAGGAGGCGGTAAGGAGCAAAATGGCGCGTCCTGGATGAGGTAGGGGGCATGGTGGAAGAGGCTGGAATAACTAGACCGGTCATAATAACCCAACGACCTCTACACCTGCTCCTCAAAGACGCAGTTGGAGAACTATGGGGAAAACTATACAAGAGGTTGAAAGGGCATGTAGAGAAGGCACATATGAGGATATTCACAAGCTCATTCAGGAACTAGAAGAAAATGTAATGGAAGAAGATTCAGATCTTGAAATGGAGGAATGGGGGAACCTCATTCCGGACCCGGGAAACACCAGAGGACAAATGACTTTATACAAACAGGCCTTGCACGCTTACTGGGTGCTGAAGCACTTACTCGCCAAAGTGATGGAGCAAGTAGCAGGAGAAATGGTGGAGCTGGCCTAGGGTATGCCTAATATGAAGAAAGAAATGAAGAACCTCCAGATCACAATGATTATGCAGGATAGTACGCTGGATGAAATCCAGCAACAGCTAAAGAAGCTTACTCCAGCAAAGAGGGACGCGGCAGAAATTCATGAGATTGTGGAAGATTGAAAACTTAGTTCTTGTAGCTGTTTTATCATGTTTGTTTTCAGAGGATAGTACTACATTTTCTTGTTAGTTTTCATGACTGTCTGGCGTAGATTTATTATTTTTTTACGTGAAGCTTATTTTGCGTGGATTGATAGATTCATTCTTTTTTGCTACTGGATGGCTTATAACAATTTGAGGTGGCCAACAGACCTAGTTTCCCATCTGGGCAGGTTGGGGCCCCCAAAACGATGTATATGGCTTAAACTGGTTTCACGTGAATAGAAAAGGAAAGGTACTACCATAGCTTACAAACAAAAAAATTAAGAAAAAGTAAAATGTAATAATAAAAATAATAAATTTGCTCAATTCAATTTGTTATATTGCAATCTAAGCTGTCAAATTTATCGTTTGGGCGAGTTCTTAACATGGATGAATTTTTTCCCATGGAATTTATAACTAGTGTCATTCACATCAAAAAGTACCTTAATTGGACACTTCATCACTGTATATTCTTCTATTCTACACCCCATTGAGACGCTCGCTAGTCCTCAATCTTTCCATTACAAGCTTTGTGTATCTTATTCATTCCCTAGGATCCAGAGGGGTGACGAGTCTGATTAAGTCAGATTCGAAGGCTATTGTTATTTTCTTCAAATTAACGATAGCCTTGTTGTCAAATGCCTGATCAATACCTAGTAACTTTGGATATACTTTTGTCTCATCCACTATTTCAATAAATTCAAAATATGCTATAAATTCCACTCCATCAAGGTTGATCTACACATCCTTTAGCCTTCCAATTGGGAATATTTTATACTAGTTGGCCAAGTGCAATTGAACTAGTGACTAGATCAACTGTGGTCTTCCCATCTGTTTTCGTGATCTCTTAGGAAGAATGTTTACATCTGAACCAAAGTACAAAATGAAATTCCCCATTCCATAGTCTCCTATCTCTATTGAAAATTTGAACTCCCAAGTTGTGCTTTTATTTTTCTCTACCTATCTCACTTTTCTCTCAGGTAGTGGGGTTGAGACGGGAACCTCTGCCTCATCTATACAATTCTTGATCATCTTTTTTATCTTTTGAGTTGTTGTAAGACTTTTCAACATTCTCGGCAGTATTAAAAAAATTCTTTAACTTGGCCCTCTAGATTTTCCTCCTTTCCAAGTTTTTTCAATTATGGCCAAGGTCTTCAAATTTGTAGGTATTCTCTTTCATCACAGCACTTGTGTGCTTCAAACATAACTTCCTTTTGTTTCTACGATTGAAATTAGTGTTATCACATATCACACTTATATGAAATAATCTTTTGTTCTTGAATGGTTTTGGAATAGCACTACCATTTCATTTGGCAACACTCGTTTTATGTTGATTTAGAAAAAATGTTGTCATTTAAATTGGAAGTGCTCATGGCAATACTATTAGTTAAAAATGCTGCCAAATTAAATGGTAGTGAATGGTATGCATGTTTAAAATTGGGTGCTACCAAATCAACCGTACCATGTGAGACATGCCATTCCAAAGGGAGCGCTACCATAATTTAAATCATGAGCTATAATGATTGCATTATGTTAGATTAAATTGCCAACAAGAAGTATTGAACATTGGGTCAAAATAATGCATGATGAAAGCATGAGGGGAAGTCTTAATTTTTTTATCCATTTCTCCTGCTTGTTTTATGAACAAGTATATCTGACAATTTTCTGTTCCAAAATTGACATTGGTGAATCCTTGACTTTCCTCCATAGTGTTTGTTTCCAAATTGGTTTACAATTATGGGGAAAGGTGGATTCCTTTGTAGGAACGACCCGAAGGTCTAGAATTTTTGGAAGCCATTCCATATATTCATGAGAAATTTGATCAAGCAGATTGGGCCCAATTTTGCTTTAGGTGTTGGGGGTTTAATGATGTAGTTTTTGGAGAATTCACAGAGGGTTTTGATGGGAAAAATGTTAGCATTGCAGACATCACTTTCTCAGTCATGGAGGAAATCATCATTGAAGCCATAGGCTTACCTATTGATGGTGATTGCTGGTTTAAGAATTGAACTCTTGTCAACATCAACATCTTTTTTTCTTCAAGAATGAGCATAAGAGTGAGGACTATAGACAAGGAGTTCAAGGATCATGGCTGAAGCTGTCGTGGAATAGAATCCTCAGAATCATCGAAGTAAATTTCATGTGTGAAGGCTAGTATGATAGGATAGGTATGTACCACTTCAAATTCCTTACGCATTTGGGTGGGAAAGTTCATATGAACATGCCCTATTTTCCATTGAAGAGTCTCAATAAAATGTCATCTAAAGTTCCAAAAAAACCTATTTCTTTCCCTCATTATGTTTTCAATAACGTTTTAATTAAATTGTTAATTATTAATCACCTAAGGAATATTGGTAGAACTTGGGAGAATTTATTATTTTGGGGAATGTGGTGAAGTAAAATTATAAGTGCGGATACAAACAAATTCCTCTAGCCCAATAATGGGTCTAGCCACAACTGATACATTCTATGGAATATTTCCTTGGATTAGAACCAATTAAGAGGGCCTACCTCTTAATGTGCTTATCCTGTTTTATGATGTCCTTGCTTGCTCGCTCCAACTATCTCTCACTTCCTTCTTCAAACACCCAAAACAAGTAAACTACAACAAACAACAACCATGATAATAGACAAATTGTAATTCAACCTACTTAACAAGTCAAGAAACATTAAGCCATGAATATGTAAGATGACAAATCATGTGGGAAATCAATCGGTAGTTACATATATATTGAATCAAGAAGAGATTACGAGTATTGTCTTGATGTTGCAGTTCTCCTCTGATAAGACCAAGTTCCCACACACTTTTGCTAGCATTCCATGATGGCCTCAATCAACAATAGTTTTAAGGCTATTCCCTTTAGGCTTCACTCCAAACCAAATCACACTTCTCCCTCACACAACTAGATAGCTACAAATATGAATAGCTTGATGTTTACTCCAAACCAAAATAGCACTAGCACACCAACCTTAACAGTAGCTTGTGCTTAGGAAGAAGGGAGGTTTATATAAGAAGAATGGATGGGAGATGGATCCTCTTCTCATGGGAGAAGGTCTTATCCCTTGAGGTGGTTCCATCATTATAGGGGAAAGGAGCCCAAATTGACATCCTCGACCCCATTCGGCCAAACCATTTACTAGACTTCCATTACGAAGGTTCTAGAGTTGGAAGCTTTGGCTCTTAATTTAAAAAAATTTCCATAACAGGACCGGTGCAACTGGAACAGAGCTCAGTCGCTCCAGTCGGCGCTAGGGATAGTGATAATCTCTGGATATCAGCATGGGGAAGACAAGGGCCATTAGCGCCGATCTTGTAAACTGGGTAAAACAGAAGTTTTAAGGGAAATGGTGCAAAATGGAATTGATTTGCTCATGAAGAGGGACATAATGGGTGTTTCTTCGTGAAGGGAAAGCATGTAGTGTTCAATGTATAGGTCCTCCAGGATCAAGGAATGAGGAGTACAGGTACAGTGACAAAATTTTGGGTAACAGATGCCCCCTAAATCATGAAGGCCAAGCTAGAGTGAGGGATGAAATGCTTTATGAATCAGTGTGGGGAACCATAGGCTACGATCGGAAAACCTACAAGAAAGTACGGATACATATACATAACTAAGAACTCTGTCAAAAGATACATGAATCGGGGCATGGACGCAGCCATCTAGAGAATGATCATGTAACGGGATCCAGGCATGGGCGCAACCATCCATCAAAGAGGATCATAATGAAACCAAGGTATGGTCGTAGCCATCCAATAATGAGAAGGATCACATATCGTAACTCATGGTATGGTCGCAACCATCCATCTGAAAAAGACATGCATATCAACATAACCATGTCACATCACTTCACAACCTGGGCTTTTGTGATTTGAGTCTAGGGTCTTGAGCTCCAACATGACTCAATCAAAGTACAAATTCCAACATGTGAATAAATGTGTTGATGTCAAACATGCTAGAGAGTCGCTTGATTACTAGTCAATGATGTAAATTGTTAACAAGCGCGAGAGAAACCACCAATAATGATAATGGTCCTCAAGGTACTATTAGCACAATTCATGGAATGTGAATAGAGGAACTAAAGTCGAACACCCATGAAATCACTCAATCGAAAGCCAATGATGCGAACTTGTCGTCGAGTGCGAAGAACTTGCAATTAGGGCATGCAAACTTTAAGGTACCGGAAGGGAGTCTCTCGGTCAACTTCCTGGATAATGAGATGAAGTCAATGGGAAATGACCTCGAAGGAGGGCCATAATGTTTCCCACATCATCAACACAAGACGAAAGGATGAAAAATTATTTTGGGAAATACATAGAATCAGAGGTAAGTGTAACTGTAGAAGGACAACTCTTAAACATATCGGCGACACAAATGGAAGTTTGGCAGCTTTTGGATCTATAGGATCGATGGTCATGATGACATGGTAGAGATAAAATGGAAGGCAAAAATGAATGACCCAAAATGGAAGGCAAAAATGAATAGCCCAACCTAGGAAGGTCAATGATACAAAGGAGGATATCCCAACCCGACATAAAGCAGGAAGTGTCATGTTCAAGAGTGAGTTGCTGACACAACTAATAGATTTCCAAATTTCTCCCCACCATTTCTGGCAGGTAGCCCAATTATTTTTAATCACAAGCTTGAAGGGGATAGCATATGCTTGCACTGTAAGTTCATCCTTTTGACGAATCTGACCTAGTAAGTTTAACTAGCCCTAGGAAGGAGAAGCTCATGTTCATCACGATGATGAATCTAATGTCATTTAATAGTTTAACAAGTTCGGCAAAGGTGTAACTCGGTATCTTTTTAATGTTTAGAGAGTTTGAAAAAGACATGTAAAAGAAAACTCCAAATGGTCCATTTTTGTATGTTTGTGTCTCTCGAGTTCGAAAAGGTAGAAAACGATACTTGAGAGAACCGCTGTACCATTTCAGTCAAGGAGTACCTTTTTCATAAATAGTGCCTCCCAGGATGAAAAAGGGGTAAAATTATACTAGGCACACGACGTTTCACATCCATTAACGAGTTCGAAACGACAAGGGCTCAACCATCTTTTCGCTTTTAAAGGGTCAGAAAAGAGCTTGAAAGTGGACCCCCCATTTTATTATTTTTTACGAGTCAAAAGGAAAAAATACTTGACAATCCTTTCATATGAGCTTAACGAGTCAAAAAAGAGCTGAAACATGACTCGTCAACATCGTCGAACATCCATCACCTGTCACTGCACAAAAAATTAAAGTGTATTATCCAGTTCTTGAGGCAAAATAGGTTAAAATATTTACAAAAACCTCATTTTTCATGAAAAATGAATAAAAAGGAGAAAAGTAAATATATTTTTACCATTTACCATTTTACCTTGCTGTGAAAAATTTTTACTCACTTTTTCCCTAATTGTTCCGTTGCAGATTGCGGGAGATCCTGGAGATCAATCACCGAGCTACCAGTTACAGGTAAAATCCAAATCCTTGAGCTCCATTTTCATGTCATTTATTCCTATTTTTAACCATTTTTTTTGGTTTTTTGAGGGGTTTTTCAAAAATGTTTTCGCCCTCAGTCAGTCAAATCACATCGGCTGAGGATGATTAACAAAGCCAGTTGCGTCGACACCGTGAATAGGGAAAAACCCTATTTCCTCAAAAAATCACCGTTAAAACTAAAAATTTATGGGCCAAGCATGATTGTTGACTCAAATTAACGGCTTTTGCTGGGAAGAATTGCTGAAAATGGTGGATTGGAAAGAACGGGAACATGAGGATGTGGACAACTAGGCAATGAATGATTTGAATTGCCTAGAAGCTTTGAGGGCTTGCGGGCTCCTCAAATTCTTTCTCACGCCAGGGATGCGGGCCTAACCCGAGTTGCTTGAATACGTGATTAGTATTTGGGACATTAATTGGGAAATATTTGTCATTAGTGACCAGGAGCTGGAGTTAGAAACTTCAAATATATACTTCATCACTGGACTATCCCGAAGAGGGGAACCAGTTAACTTGTATGGGTCACGACCGATTGGGGCAAGCATATCTTCATTGTTTGCTGAACACTACTCTGAGGCCCTGAAATCCAAGAGTGGGAAGATTGAGATTTCTAGTGTTCGGGATCTGACATTGCGAGTGCTTCTGTTGACCATCAATAGAGTGGCGAGGTCCCAGGCGGAACATGAGACCAACAAGTCGAATTTCCTATATGCTATTAACTGCACATCACCTACGATCTTCAACTAGGCAAAGGCCATGAAGACCAACATAAAGCGCTAGCTGTCCAAAGCTAAGGTGGGGAATTTGAAGCAAGTTTGCTTCGGATCTGTGCTCGTGACCTTTTTCTTGAAACAGGTGCCACTGTTCCAGTCTCAGCTGACTGAGGTAGATCTTCTTATGCCACGCTATCCGCAGATGGCTCGCTGGAGTATTTTGATGTCCAAGATCACTGGGGGTCAGCACATGCCATACAAAACTGCATTATTTTCATGGCTATGATGACATAAGATCATCTTGGAGGACTGGCCATACAGTGGCACTGACCTCCGTGGAGATCCGGACATGCCCTTACCAGATGGAGAGGATTTTGACAATGAAGGTAAAAAATCAACTTTTAAATTTTGAGAATTTTTAATTGTTTTTGGTATATATGTGCTTATAACATTTCTATTGTTAATGCAAACGTTGGACCAGAGCCGTCTACTGGGATGTCCCCAATAGTCAGGCGTGTTCCCCGCCCGATTGATGTTGTCGCTCCTTATCAGAAGGGGAGTGATAATGAGGAGGAGATCACGAGGAACCTTAAGAGGTTGACTCATGGTATCCCGGAGTATGCTCGGGGAGGAGACATTCCTCGTCAGTACTAGAGACACACGGTGGGAGTCTCGGATCGGATCTACCAATTACTGACTTGTGTTGCACAAGCTGTATCATGCTACCATGATCACCATGTTGATTAGTTCTTAGGTCCAACACTTACATTTTTTGAGGCCTGCTTGCCACGGATATATGAGGCCTGCAAGTCGCCAATGTTATTTTGGACACACATATTATTTTTTGGGGTTCTGATGTATCAAAAATTATCACCATATATATATATATATATATATATGCTATATTTTCTTGTCTACTATGGTACAAATGGTTTGTTTTATCTTTCACATGTTTCGTAAATGTCTATCCAACACATAATTATCTAATGCATCTATCAATGTATTCATGTGTCTAGGAATACGATGATATGTAATGTAATCAAAATGTCTTTCCAGTAGATGAATACGGAGATACGTTCTCAATATTTGATGGTTTTTGACGAAATATTTCCCGTTGAGTTGAAGGATGACAAGCTGTGAATCAAGGTTGATAACCAACTCTCTAATGTCAAGAGCAATTGCTTCTAACAATAGTTCGATGACTGCATTGTATTCAACAATGTTGTTAGTTGTGCGACCTAGACAGATACCTTGAAGGTCAATCAACTCACTGTTAGGGTCATAAATAGCCCATGTCACGAACGATAGGTTCCGGGTACTACGACAAGCACCATCAGTGAAACAAATGTGGGGAGTCACAAACATCTGCAAAGCAAGAAAAGCATAGTAAACAAGAAAGTTGTTTGAAAACTAACACGCAAAACCACACTACACAAAAATGAATGACACACTAATGTACACAAGTAACTATGCAAGATGACCTAAGCATAGTACTTCTTAAGGTAAATCCTATTTCGGGGCTTATCTAGAGGATTTCCTTCCTAATCAATAAGCTCATAGGCTCCTTTCTGCAAAACACGTTTCAAAATGTAGGGAGCATGCCACATGGGTTCGAACTTGTTTGCCCCCAGCTTATTGTTAGCTTGTTCATTAAATAAGACCAAATCACCCTCAGAGAATGCGGGAGGGGAGACTGACTGATCGAAATGGGATTTGACCCATTTCTTTTGTGCTTTGATGTCCAAGGCAGCGAGATAGCGAGTCTCGTCCAGTCGTTCTAAATATAAGAGGCATTCCTCCTGAGGTGATGTTTCAGGGAGGAGTTCAACAACTAACTTGAGTGAAGGAATCTCGCATTCGATCAACAATGTTGCTTCTAGACCATAAAACAGCTGGAATGGTGTGAAACCAGTTGCGTCTTTGTGTTATGAAACTAGCTCACAAAAAGATAGAAAAGATAGATAAATTCCTTTAAAATAAGCCTCTTCGAGGGTGCAACCTCCTTTACATTACACAACTGAATAATTCCTTGATGATACAAATGACAATACCTCCTTTCTATATATAGGATTATAAGGGGTCATAATATAATCAGATCCGACATAACAATAATAATGTAAGGGCACAATAATAACAATAGTGGGCTTCTATGGGGCACAATAATAAAAATATTGGGACTACATGGGCACACCAATATAATAAGGGGGGTTGTACTAATAACAATAAGGGGTTACACTAGTAGTATAGGGACCTAACATGCCCCTCTCCTTCAAAAAGTGTTTTCCTCAATGCTTGAGTAGTTCTTGATGCTTCTGTATAAAATTGTTGTCCTCCCATTTGGAATCTTCAGCGGGTAAGTTCTTCCACTTGATGAGATGCTCTGAAATTGACCGATTTCGTAGCTATTGGGTTCTTGTTTCTGTGGTTGCTCAAAGCTCCAATATGATTTTTCCTTCCTCATCAAGTTATGGAAATATTGTTTGAACTGGGATCTTCTGCAACTTTTGAATGAGTGGCCACACTTCTTTGTCCTTCTTCCGTTCATCCCTTGCTTCATTTATCCAATCTAGTTGGATAATAGAAATAGCACAAAACAATGCTTCCAAATCCTCATCCTTTCTTGAGAGTGCATCTGCAACAACATTTTTCTTCTCTTTTTTGTAGATGATTTCAAAGTCATAACCCAACATATTTGTGATCCATTTTTTCTGTTCTTCTAAATATAATTTTTGTTCTAAAAAGTATTTAAGACTATCGTGATCCATTTTTACCTTGAAGTGTCTTACCATTAGGTAAGCTCGTAATTTATTAAGTGCATGTAGTATTGCCAACATTTCCTTCTCATAAATAGCTTGCTTGAGATGTAGCCGTAAAAATACCCAATCGCCTACATCAAAAATTCTTTCACTGTGATGTTAATCGGCCTGTTGTTTCATTCGATTCTGCACCAAAGTGGCGTTATCCTTTAAAAGTTAGAGAACTTGTTTTTGATGCTCGATGTGATCTTTCATTGCTTGAATCCTTTTTTTCTTGATATGTCCTTCTATCTTTAGAGTTTGAGGAGTGGTAATTTCTTCCAATGCATTACAAGATATGGTCAGATTCATTTCTTGATGCTCGATGTGATCTTTCACTTCTTGAACATTTTTCTTCTTGATATGTCCTTCTATCTTGATAGTTTGAGGAGTGGTAATTCTGGCCAATGCATTACAAGATATGGTTGGATTCGTTTCTTCTTTCTCGATGTGATCTTTCACTTCTTGAACCTTTTTCTTATTAATATGTCCTTTTTATCTTGAGAGTTTGAGGAGTGGTAATTCTTGCCAATGATTTACAAGATATGGTTAGATTCATTTCTTCTTTCTCTGGGGTTCATTCCTGGTGTATATCCTCTTCTTTTGATGTTTCTTGATCATTTTATTCCTCCTCTTCACAATCAATGTAAAATAATTTCTTCTTAGCAAACTTATGACCTTTAATGTATTTGTTATCACAATTGTAAGAAAGCCCTTTTTCTCTTTTTTCTTCCAGTCGTTGTGGTGTCAACCTTGCAGGTTGTGGAAGGCGAGGAGAAACAAAACTTCCATATTTATAGTTGTGAGGGGTAGACTCCCTTGTTTCCATAATTTTGCTTTTCACTTTTCTTGCCAACATGAATGCCCTCTCCAATAAATCAGGTTCCCAAAGATGAACCTCAAGTTGAATGTTATCCTTTAAAGTCCCTATGGAGACATCAATCCCCTGCTTCTCTGGAATATCATTTTCCCTTATATTCAATTTTTGAAAGTCCTCAATGTGCTCTACCATTGAACACTTTTGTTTGAGATTTATCAATTGGCTAAAGAAGGTGTTTCTCTTTGTATCCTCATAATGTGCTATTATTTCCTTCATGAAAATTGGCCACATAACAAGTGGTTTATGAGAACAAAGCCCTTTATACCATAAAAATTGATCTGGTTCTAAATATGAAGATGCAATACGTACCTTTTGTAATATTTTCACCTCATGTAGATCAAAATATTGCTCCATCTGTAGTATCCAGTTTAACGAATCCTTGCCATCAAACTTCCTCATATCGCCTTTTCTTGATTTTAGGAGCTCGATGTTGAAACGACTGTAACTCTGTACTTTCATATCTCCAAGTTCTAAAATTGTGTCCTACAGTAGCCATATGAGTCCTCTTTCTAACCGCACAAGTCTGATCAATATTGGATTCTGCAAGGAAGAGTTATGTCAAATCTCCCACGATGACCTGATTATAGACTGGTTCAGTGGAGCGAACTTGTACAATGTGACACGTGTCACTATTTCAACCTTAGGAGCTGAAACCGATACAGAGAAAACTACAGGCCGTCCTCTTTCTACAACTTCTTACGAAATTTCAATCCAATTCTCATAGAGAACGTTATGATGATTTTTCCAAGGTCACCTGTTTGGAACGCAATTCGTGAGTCTGCAAACACCTTAATTTCCTCATATCATATCTTCAAAAATATAGCGATACAAGATTTAAAATTTGGACCCAAGGTTCAATAGGATTTCTTCTCAAATATATTGTGTAGGGAAGAAATGTAGCAGACTCTAGTGGGTCACTTCAAAGACCTCCTTACAGAACCACAAGTGAATAGAGGAGTAACTATTGGAAGGATTTGCAATGAGATCCCAGAACTAATCACCAGAGATCATAATCTAGCCCTTATGGGAGTTGCAACCCTAGAGGAAGTGGAAGAGATTGTGAAAGGGATGAAGAAGAATAAAGATCTAGGACCAGACAGATTCACAATGGAATTATACCAAGAGGGATGGAAATTCTTGGGGCAAGACATATTGCAGGTGGTTGAAGAATCGCGACGACATCAGAAGGTATGTCTTGGTCTAAACTCAACCCTTTTGTCCCTTATTCCCAAAACTGCTAACTCTGATACCTCCTAGGGTTTTTGACCCATTGCTTTATGTAATGTTATTTATAAGATTATTGCCACACTGATAGCCAAAGGATTGAAGCCAATTCTGTCAAGCATTATCTCTCTAGAACAAACCGGGTTTGTGGAAGGGAGACAAATCTTAGATGGCTTAGTAGTTTCTCAGGAGGTGGTGCATTCCTTAAAAATTGAAAAGGAAGTGGGAATGATGATCAAACTGGATCTCTCAAAGGCATATGACCGACTGAATTGGGATTATCTTAAATCAGTTTTAGTAGCATTTGGTTTTTGCAATAGGTGGATAAAGTGGGTGCAAGATATGATCTCTATGCCAAACTTCTCCATTCTTTTGAACAGAATGCCAACTTCAACTTTCAATGCCACAAGAGGACTGAGGCAAGGGGACCTATCCCCATTTCTATTCATCATTGCAGTAGAAGGGCTAGGTAGATATATCAAGAAAGAACTGAGAGAAAGGAAAATTAAAGGGTTAAGGTTATGGGGAGACAACCTATCGATCACCCACCAGCAATTTGTAGATGATATTATGCTTTTCTGCATAGTCTCCCTAAGAGAAGTAAAAAGTATAAAAAGGACTCTTAACCTTTTCATGGAAGCTTCAGGCACTCAAATCAACAAGGAAAAGTCCTATACATTCCTTTTCAATACTCTGGGCAATGTTAAATCCTTCTTGACTAGAATATTGGGCTTTCGCTCTAGGGAATTACCAACAAAGTACTTGGGAACCCAACTAGCCCTAAATCCACCAAGGTTGGCTAACTGGCATCACACCATAGAAAAACTCAAGAACAGACTCGCAAATTGGTCATTCCAAACTCTGAATATCGCAGGAAGAACGGTGCTTCTTAGATTAGTCGTACAAGCAATTCCTATCTATCCTTTGTCAACAATGGCTATTCCCAAAGGGGCATGCACAAAAATGGTAGAGATATTCAAAAAATTCTTATGGGGAGGGGCACAACAACAAAAGAAATGGACCCTGATATCGTGGAAGGGCCTGATAAAAAATAAAGTAGAAGGGGGATTGGGGCTAAGAGGCCCCCATATCCTGAATCAAGTAATGGGAGCAAAGTTGTGGTGGAGATGGATGAAGGGAGGAGGAGACCTATGGAAAAGAATCTCGACGCAGAAATACAATATGCCCACAAATATTGAAGATCTTCTAAGACTTGAGGAAACTCCAAGAGGATCTACAATATGGAACCTGGCCAGTCAAAACAGAGACATTATCTCCAAACACGCATTATGGGAACTCCAGAATGGAAATTTGGCTAAATTCTAGGATGCGGCTTGGCACCAAAGAGGAAAACTGAATGAAATGGAGGGCCTCATAAACACATGTCAACGGGAAAAAGAGGAAGGACTAAATTATTTAAGAGATTACTGGAATGAAGAAAGACAGGAGGAAACCTGGAGAATTTGGAAGGATCTGGAAGAATGGGATAGAAACATTGGTACTGAACAAAGAGAGATATATACAAGCGAAATGAAGTCTAGGAGAATAATTACCAGAACAGACCCAGATATTTTGAGATGGGGTATATCCATGAAAGGAACCTTCACGATAAAAGAAGCCTACTATCTAACCACGCAACAAGGGCAAGATGAAAATTAATCCATTTGGAAACAAATTTGGCAGTCACTGGTGGCCAAAAGTAACTATGTTTTTATGGATAGTAGGTAAAGGTCGTACCCTGACATGGGATCAGTTTCAAAAACATGGAGTCCAAGGACCCCCCAGATGTTGTTTATGTAAACAAGCCCAAGAAACATAGGAACATCTTCTAAACTCATGCCCTTTTCCTAAGCAGCAATGGGAAGAAATCAACAAGCTTTTTGGCAAGACAAACAGAGATCCTCACAACATTAAGAAACTATCAATCAATGGGGACGAGGCCAATTCCTGAACCCTGTGGTTAGAAGGGCCTGAAGTCTAGCGATGGGCTTAAATATGTGGATGATATGGAAATAAAGAAACCAGAGAATATTTCAAAACAAATAAATGGCACTAGAACTGATTTGGAAAAGAACCCAAGAACTCATAAGAGAAACCATCCTAGTGGAAACCTGGAGTCAAGAAGATTGGAAAACACCTCCGAAGGAAGGAAAGATCTTGGCATACCTCCATTTAGAACAAGGAATGGTCCACCCCCAGAAGCAGAAAGATCCAGTAACTCTCAACCATAGCCCTGCCAATTTCAAGTGCCCTCAAGCCGGCTTCTTCAAACTGAACTTTGATGGAGCCTCCAAGGGAAATCCAGGGCCAGCAGGGTTCAGAGGCATCTTTCAGGATAATCAAGGATGGAAAAGATGGGTGTATGCAGATCATGGGGGTATGATGAGCAACAATGAAGTAGAACTAATGGCTATTTACCAAGGATTAAGAATAGTGATTCGAAATGGATATAATAATCTGGAAGTAGAGGGGGACTCAAAGCTGGTGATAGAGATGCTCAGAAAATTGAATAATGGCAAAGGTTGGGAAAAAGTAGCATAGAGTTGGAGGACATGAGGCCTAATTCAGGACCTGGAAATGCTCATAAAAAGAATTGACTATAATATCATCAATCATGTCAGAAGGGATGGTAATAAGGCAGTAGATTTAATTGCTAATTGGGGATGAAATGAACAAGGGGGTAAGGTCGATAGTATATGGCCAATGCATATGGAAAAGCAGAGATGGGAGCCCCTCAAAGTAATCATCACCCATGACAAAAATGCGGACACAAACTCAAGGTAATAGATATAGGTGGCCCTCGATTGGGGTGAGAGATTGGGATAAGACATGGGAAAGGATCATGAAGGGGAAATATGGGCAAGGCTGACCACCTAACATTCCCATAATACAACAGGATGTGGGGGCAACATGCAGGCAAGATAGAATCCCGAGGAATAGAGGTGATAGGAGAGTGGTTGAAGAGACAACAGGAATCGGTGGAGGAAGAATGATAGGATGCTGGCTAGGTGGGAGGTGGCTAATAAGGGTGGCGAAGGGTGTAAGTAAGATCATTATGCAGTGAAGGAAGGAGACGACAGGAGCGCATCGTGATTTGGTTTCTTTTGAGACTAAACAAAGGTCTGGGTATGTTTCTGCAAAGCCAAATCTTGTGTTTTTTCTTATCTTAGGTTGTAGGATGGAAGAGGGGGGAGAGCTAGGAGTAGAAGAGAGAGAAAGAAGTATGCAAGAGTTGGAAATATCCCTTGAAGCTCACAGTAAGGAGATGGAGGGTGGAAAGATGGAAAATGCAAAGGAAGGGTCTAGCATGGGAATGAACCATGGAGACCAGGGTAAATGCCTACTGGGATTATGCAAGTGTTGCGTACAGGGGCAACCTGAGGAGAATAAACAAGCAAGGTAGAGAAGTCTATAGAGAACACTCATTTGTTAGGGCCAAGAGGAGGAAAGCCTGGGAGTAGCTAGGGAGAACTTGGAGTGGGGAGGGAAAAATTGGGGAGAAGGCAACTCAAGAGACGGGTACAAAAGCAATTGCAGAGAATCTAACCTTTGTTGTTGGCCATGGCAAACAGGAGGCGGTAAGGAGCAAAATGGCGCATCCTGGACGAGGTAGGAGGCATGGTGGAAGAGGCTAGCATAACTAGACCGGTCATAATAACCCAATGACCTCTACGCCTGCTCCTCAAAGGCGCAGTTGGAGAACTATGGGGAAAACTATACAAGAGGCTAAAAGGGCATACAGAAAAGGCACAGATGAGGATATTCGCAAGCTCATTGAGGAACTAGAAGAAAATGTAATGGAAGAAGATTCAGAGCTTGAAATGGAGGAATGGGGGAACCTCATTCCGAACCCGGGAAACACCAGAGGACGAATGAATTTATACAAACATGCCTTGCACGCTTACTGGGTGTTGAAGCACTTACTCGCCAAAGCGCCGGAGCAAGTAGCAGGAGAAATGGCGGAGCTGGCCTAGGGTATGCCTAATATGAAGAAGGAAATGAAGAACCTCCAGATCACAATGATTATGTAGGATAGTACGCTGGATGAAATCTAGCAACAGCTAAAGAAGCTTACTCCAGCAAAGAGGGACGCAGCAGAAGTTCATGAGATTGTGGAAGATTGAAAACTTAGTTCTTGTAGTTGTTTTATCATGTTTGTTTTCAGAGGATAGTACTACATTTTCTTGTTAGTTTTCATGACTGTCTGGCATAGATTTATTATTTTTTTATGTGAAGCTTATTTTGCATGGATTGATAGATTCATTCTTTTTTGCTACTGGATGGCTTATAACAATTTGAGGTGTCCAACAGACCTAGTTTCCCATCTGGGCAGGTTGAGGCCCCCAAAACGATGTATATGGCTTAAACTGGTTTCACGTGAATAGAAAAGGAAAGATACTACCATAGCTTACAAACAAAAAAATTAAGAAAAAATAAAATGTAATAATAAAAATAATAAATTTGCTCAATTCAATTTGTTATATTGCAATCTAAGCTGTCAAATTTATCGTTTGGGTGAGTTCTTAACATGGATGAATTTTTTCCCATGGAATTTATAACTAGTGTCATTCACATCACAAAGTACCTTAATTGGACACTTCATCATTGTATATTCTTCTATTCTACACCCCATTGAGACGCTCGCTAGTCCTAAATCTTTCCATTACAAGCTTTGTGTATCTTATTCATTCCCTAGGATCCAGAGGGGTGACGAGTCTAATTAAGTCAGATTCGAAGGCTATTGTTATTTTCTTCAAATTAACGATAGTCTTGTTGTCAAATGCCCGATCAATACCTAGTAACTTTGGATATGATTTTGTCTCATCCACTATTTCAATAAATTCAAAATATGCTATAATTTCCACTCCATCAAGGTTGATCTACACATCCTTTAGCCTTCCAATTGGGAATATTTTATACTAGTTGGCCAAGTGCAATTGAACTAGTGACTAGATCAACTATGGTCTTCCCATCTGTTTTCGTGATCTCTTGGGAAGAATGTTTACATTTGAACCAAAGTCCAAAATGAAATTCCCCATTCGATAGTCTCCTATCTTTACTGAAAATTTGAACTCCCAAGTTGTGCTTTTATTTTTCTCTACCTATCTCACTTTTCTCTCAGGTAGTGGGGTTGAGACGGGAACCTCTGCCTCATCTATACAATTCTTGATCATCTTTTTTATCTTTTGAGTTGTTGTAAGACTTTTCAACATTCTCGGGCAGTATTAAAAAAATTCTTTAACTTGGACCTCTAGATTTTCCTCCTTTCCAGGTTTTTTCAATTATGGCCAAGGTCTTGAAATTTTTAGGTATTCTCTTTCATCACAGCACTTGTGTGCTTCAAACATAACTTCCTTTTGTTTCTACGATCGAAATTAGTGTTATCACATATCACGCTTATATGAAATAATCTTTGGTTCTTGAATGGTTTTGGAATAGCACTACCATTTCATTTGGCAACACTCGTTTTATGTTGATTTAGAAAAAATGTTGTCATTTAAATTGGAAGTGCTCATGGCAATACTATTAGTTAAAAACGCTTCCAAATTAAATGGTAGTGAATGGTATGCATGTTTAAAATTAGGTGCTGCCAAATCAACCGTACCATGTGAGACATGCCATTTCAAAGGGAGCGCTACCATAATTTAAATCATGAGCTATAATGATTGCATTATGTTAGATTAAATTGCCAACAAGAAGTATTGAACATTGGGTCAAAATAATGCATGATGAAAGCATGAGGGGAAGTCTTAATTTTTTTATCTATTTCTCCTGCTTGTTTTATAAACAAGTATATCTGACAATTTTCTGTTCCAAAATTGACATTGGTGAATCCTTGACTTTCCTCCATAGTGTTTGTTGCCAAAATGGTTTACAATTATGGGGAAAGGTGGATTCCTTTGTAGGAACGACCCGAAGGTCTAGAATTTTTTGAAGCCATTCCAGAGATTCATGAGAAATTTGATCAAGTAGGTTGAGCCCAATTTTGCTTTAGGTGTTGGGGGTTTAATGATGTAGTTTTTGGAGAATTCATAGAGGGTTTTGATGGGAAAAATGTTAGCATTACAGACATCACTTTCTCAGTCATGGAGGAAATCATCATTGAAGCCATAGGCTTACCTATTGATGGTGATTGTTGGTTTAAGAATCGAACTCTTGTCAACATCAACATCCCTTTTTTCTTCAAGAATGAGCATAAGGGTGAGAACTGTAGACAAGGAGTTCAAAGATCATGGCTGAAGCTGTCGTGGAACACAATCCTCAGAATCGTCGAAGTAAATTTCATGTGTGAAGGCTAGTATGATAGGATAGGTATGTACCACTTCAAATTCCTTACGCATTTGGGTGGGAAAGTTCATATGAACATGCCCTATTTTCCATTGAAGAGTCTCAATAAAATGTCATCTAAAGTTCCAGAAAAAAAACTATTTCTTTCCCTCATTATGTTTTCAATAACGTTTTAATTAAATTGTTAATTATTAATCACCTAAGGAATATTGGTAGAACTTGGGAGAATTTATTATTTTGGGGAATGTGGTGAAGTAAAATTATAAGTGCGGATACAAACAAATTCCTCTAGCCCAATAATGGGTCTAGCCACAATTGATACATTCTATGGAATATTTTCTTGGATTAGAACCAATTAAGAGGGCCTACCTCTTAATGTGCTTATCTTGTTTTATGATGTCCTTGCTTGCTCGCTCCAACTATCTCTCACTTCCTTCTTCAAACAAACAAGTAAACTACAACAAACAACAACCATGATAATAGACAAATTGTAATTCAACCTACTTAAGAAGTCAAGAAACATTAAGCCATGAATATGTAAGATGAAAAATCATGTGGGAAATCAATCGGTAGTTGCATATATATTGAATCAAGAAGAGATTACAACTATTGTCTTGATGTTGCGGTTCTCCTCTAACAAGACCAAGTTCCCACACACTTTTGCTAGCATTCCATGATGGCCTCAATCAACAATAGTTTTAAGGCTATTCCCTTTAGGCTTCACTCCAAACCAAATCACATTTCTCCCTCACACAACTAGATAGCTACAACTATGAATAGCTTGATGTTTACTCCAAACCAAAATAGCACTAGCACACCAACCTTAACAGTAGTTTGTGCTTGGGAAGAAGGGAGGTTTATATAAGACGAATGGATGGGAGATGGGTCCTCTTCTCATGTGAGAAGGTCTTATCCCTTGAGGTGGTTCCATCATTATAGGGGAAAGGAGCCCAAATTGACATCCTCGACCCCATCCAGCCAAACCATTTACTAGACTTCCTTTACGAAGCTTCTAGAGTTGGAAGCTTTGGCTCTTAATTTAAAAAAAATTCCATAACAGGACCGGTGCAACTGGAACACAGCTCAGTCGCTCCAGTCAGCACTAGGGACAGTGATAATATTTGGATATCAGCATGGGGAAGATAAGGGCCATTAGTGCCAATCTTGTAAACTGGGTAAAACAGAATTTTTGAGGGAAATGGCACAAAATGGAATTGATCTGCTCATGAAGAGGGACATAATGGGTGTTTCTTCATGAAGGGAAAGCATGTAGGGTTCACTGTATAGGTCCTCCAGGATCAAGCATTGAGGAGTACAGGTATAGTGACAAAATGTTGGGTAACAGATGCCCCCTAAAGAATGAAGGCCGAGCTAGAGTGAGGGACGAAATGCTTTATGAATCAGTGTGGGGAACCATAGCCTGCAATCGAAAAACCTACAAGAAAGTACAGATACATATACATAACTAAGAACTCTCTCAAAAGATACATGAATCGGGGCATGGATGCAGCCATCCAGAGAATGATCATGTAATGGGATCCAGGTATGGGCACAACCATCCATCAAAGAGGATCATAATGAAACCAAGGTATGGTCGTAGCCATCCAATAATGAGAAGGATCACATATGGTAACTCATGGTATGGTCGCAACCATCCATCTGAAAAAGACATGCATATCAACATAACCATGTCACATCACTTCACAACCTGGGCTTTTGTGATCTGAGTCTAGGGTCTTGCGCTCCAACATGACTCGATCAAAGTAAAAATTCCAACATGTGAATAAATGTGTTGACGTCAAACATGCTAGAGAGTCGCTTGATTACTAGTCAATGATGTAAATTGTTAACAAGCGCAAGAGAAACCACCAATAATGACAATGGTCCTCAAGGTACTATCAGCACAATTCATGGAATGTGAATAGAGGAACTGAAGTCGAACACCCATGAAATCACTCGATCAAAAGCCAATGATGTGAACTTGTCGTCGAGTGCGAAGAACTTGCAATTAGGGCATGCGAACTTTAAGGTACCGAAAGGGAGTCTCTCAGTCAACTTCCTGGATAATGAGATGAAGTCAATGGGAAATGACCTCGAAGGAGGGCCATAATGTCTCCCACATCATCAACACAAGACGAAAGGATGAAAAGTTATTTTGGGAAATACATAGAATCAGAGGTAAGTGTAACTGCAGAAGGACAACTCTTGAACATATCGGTGACACAAATGGAAGTTTGGCAGCTTTTGGATCTATAGGATCGATGGTCATGATGACATGGTAGAGATAAAATGGAAGGCAAAATTGAACGGCCCAAAATGGAAGGCAAAAATGAACAGCCCAACCTAGGAAGGTCAATGATACAAAGGAGGATATCCCAACCCAACATAAAGCAGGAAGTGTCATGTTCAAGAGTGAGCTACTGACACAACTAATAGATTTCCAAATTTTCCGCCACCATTTTTGGCAGGTAGCCCAATTATTTTTAATCACAAGCTTGAAGGGGATAGCATATGCTTGCACTGTAAGTTCATCCTTTGGACGAATCTGACCTAGTAAGTTTAACTAGCCCTAGGAAGGAGAAGCTCATGTTCATCACGATGATGAATCTAATGTCATTTAATAGTTTAACAAGTTCGGCAAAGGTGTAACTCGGTATCTTTTTCATGTTTAGAGAGTTTGAAAAAGACATGTAAAAGAAAACTCCAAATGGTCCATTTTTGTATGTTTGTGTCTCTCAGCTCGAAAAGGTAGAAAACGATACTTGAGAGAACCGCTGTACCATTTCAGTCAAGGAGTACCTTTTTCATAAATAGTGCCTCCCAGGATGAAAAAGGGGTAAAATTATACTAGGCACACGACGTTTCACATCCATTAACGAGTTCGAAACGACAAGGGCTCGACCATCTTTTCACTTTTAAAGGGTCAGAAAAGAGCTTGAAAGTGGATCCCCCATTTTATTCTTTTTTACGAGTCAAAAGGGAAAAATACTTGACAATCCTTTCATATGAGCTTAACGAGTCAGAAAAGAGCTGAAACGTGACTCGTCAACATCGTCGAACATCCATCACCTGTCACTGCACAAAAAGTTAAAGTGTATTATCCAGTTCTTGAGGCAAAATAGGTTAAAATATTTACAAAAACCTTATTTTTTCGTGAAAATGAATAAAAAGGAGAAAAGTAAATATATTTTTTACCATTTACCATTTTACCTTGCTGTGAAAACTTTTTACTCACTTTTTCCCTAATTGTTTTGTTGCAATTGCGGGAGATCCTGGAGGTCAATCATCGAGCTGCCAGTTACAGGTAAAATCCAAAGCCCCGAGCTCCATTTTCATGTCATTTATTCCTATTTTTAACCATTTTTTTGGTTTTTTGAGGGGGTTTTTCAAAACGTTTTTGCCCTCAGTCAGCACGACTTCTGAGCACGAAATCGCATCGGCTGAGGATGATTAACAAAGCCAGTTGCACCGACACCGTGAATAGGGAGAAACCCTATTTCCTCAAAAAATCACTGTTAAAACTAAAAATTTATGGGCCAAGCATGATTGTTGACTCAAATTAATGGATTTTACTGGGAAGAATTGCTGAAAATGGTGGACTGGAAAGAACGAGAACATGAGGATGTGGACAACCAGGCAATGAATGATTTGAATTGCCTGGAAGCTTTGAGGGCTTGCGGGCTCCTCAAATTCTTTCTCATGCCAGGGATGCGGGCCTAACCCGAGTTGCTTGAATATTTGTTTAGTATTTGGGACATTAATTGGGAAATATTTGTCATTAGTGACCAGGAGATGGAGTTAGAAACTTCAAATATATACTTCAGCACTGGACTATCCCGAACAGGGGAACTAGTTAACTTGTATGGGTCACGACCGATTGGGGCAAGCATATCTTCATTGTTTGCTGAACACTGCTCTTAGGCCCTGAAATCCAAGAGTGGGAAGATTGAGATTTCCAGTGTTCGGGATCTGACACTGAGAGTGCTTCTGTTGACCATCAGTAGAGTGGCGAGGTCCTAGGTGGAACATGAGACCAACAAGTCGAAGTTCCTATATGCTATTGACTGCACATCACCTACGATCTTCAACTAGGCAAAGGCCATGAAGACCAACATAAAGCGCTAGTTGTCCAAAGCTAAGGTAGGGAATTTGAAGCAAGTTTGCGTCGGATCTGTGCTCATGACCTTTTTCTTGAAACAAGTGCCACTGTTCTAGTCTTAGTTGACTGAGGTAGATCTTCTTATGCCATGCGATCCACAGATGTCTCGCTGGAGTCGTTTGATCTCCAAGATCACTGGGGATCAGCACATGTCGTACAAAAATGCATTCTTTTCATGGCTATGATGACATAAGATCATCCTGGAGGACTGGCCATATAGTGGCACTGCCTCCATGGAGATCCGGACATGCCCTTACCAGATGGAGAGGATTTTGACAATGAAGGTAAAAAATCAACTTTTTAATTTTGAGAATTTTTAATTGTTTTTGGTATATATGTGCTTATAACATTTCTCTTGTTAATGCAAACATTGGACTAGAGCCATCTACTGGGATGTCCCCAATAGTCAGGCGTGTTCCCCGCCCAATTGATGCTATCGCTCCTTATCAGGAGGGGAGTGATAATGAGGAGGAGATCACGAGGAACCTTAAGGGGTTGACTCATGGTATCCCAGAGTATGCTCGCGGATTTGCCGATTACTGACTTGTGTTGCACGAGCTATATCATGCTACCATGATCACCATGTTGATTAGTTCCTAGGTCCAGCAATTACATTTTTTGAGGCCTACATGCCACGGATATATGAGGCCTGAAAGTTGCCAATGTTATTTTGGACACACATATTATTTTTTGGGGTTGTGATGTATCAAAAATTATCGCCATAATATTATATAATATATATATAATTATTATATATATAGTATATAATTATATATATATATATATATATATATAATATATAATATATATATATATATATATATATGATAAGATATATATGCTATATTTTCTTGTGTACTATGGTACAAATGGTTTGTTTTATCTTTCACATATTTCGTAAATGTTTATCCAACACATAATTATCTAATGCATCTGTCAATGTATTCATGTGTCTAGGAATATGATGATATGTAATGTAATCAAAATGTCTTTCCAGTAGATGAATACGGAGATACGTTCTCAATATTTGATGGTTTTTGACGAAATATTGCCCGTTGAGTTGAAGGATGACAAGATGTGAATCAAGGTTGATAACCAACTCTCTAATGTCAAGAGAAATGGCTTCGAACAATAGTTCGATGACTGCACTGTATTCAACAATGTTGTTAGTTGTGCGACCTAGACAGATACCTTGAAGGTCAATCAACTCACTGTTAGGGTCATAAATAGCCCATGTCACGAATGATAGGTTCCTGGTACTACGACAAGCACCATCAACGAAACAAATGTGGGGGGTCACAAACATCTGCAAAGCAAGAAAAGCATAGTAAACAAGAAAGTTGTTTGAAAACTAACACACAAAACCACACTACACAAAAATGAACGACACACTAATGTACACAAGTAACTATGCAAGATGACCTAAGCATAGTACTTCTTAAGGGAAATCCTGTTTCGGGGCTTATCTAGAGGATTTCCTTCCTAATCAATAAGCTCATAGGATCCTTTTTGCAAAATATGTTTCATAATGTAGGGACCATGCCACTTGGGTTCGAACTTGCCTGCCCCCAGCTTATTGTTAGCCTGTTCATTAAATAAGACTAAATCACCCTCAGAGAATGTGGGAGGGGAGACCGACTGATCGAATTGGGATTTAATCCATTTCTTTTGTGCTTTGATGTCCAAGGCAGCAAGATAGCGAGTCTCATCCGGTCGTTCTAAATATAAGAGGAATTCCTCCTGAGGCGACGTTTCAGGGAGGAGTTCAAAAACTAACTTGAGTGAAGGAATCTCGTAATTGATCGACAATGTTGCTTCTAGACCATAGACCAGTTGGAATGGTGTGAAACCAGTTGCGTCTTTGTGTTATGAAACTAGCTCACAAAAATATAGAAAAGATAGATAAATGCCTTTAAAATAAGCCTCTTCGAGGGTGCAACCTCATTTACATTACACAACTGAACAATTCCTTGATGATACAAATGACAATACCTCCTTTCTATATATAGGATTATAAGGGGTCATAATATAATCAGATCCGACATAACAATAATAATGTAAGGGCACAATCATAACAATAGTGGGCTTCTATGGGGCACAATAATAACAATATTGGGACTACATGGGCACAACAATATAATAAGGGGGGTTGTACTAATAACAATAAGGGGTTACACTAGTAGTATAGGGACCTAACATGCCCCTCTCCTTCAAAAAGTGTTTTCCTCAACACTTGAGTAGTT